>PVJI01000274.1:0-303196 GCA_004026765.1 Micronycteris hirsuta | reverse complement strand
TACCTAGAGATGTTTTGTTTTGTGTAGTAAGGACTTTATAGTTTGCTATTGACTTTGCCAACTATTGAATTCTTTAGCTAAGCAGCCAAAACATGTCATTAAATTGTATCTAAACATATTTTGAACTGGCAATTCCACTGCTAGGATTATACCCTAAGAACACTGAAACACCAATTCAAAAGAACCTATGCACCCCAATGTTCATAGCAGCACAATTTACAATAGCCAAGTACTGGAGGAAACCAAAGTGCCCATCAGCAAATGAATGGATCAAACAACTATGGTACATCTACACGATGGAATTCTATGCAGTAGAAATAAAGAAGGAGCTCCCACCCTTCAGGACAGCATGGATGGATCTGGAGAGCATTATGCTACATGAAATAAGCCAGGCAGTGAAAGACAAACACCATATGATATCATCTATAAGTGGAATCTAAACAAAACAAACAAGCAAGCAAAATATAACCAGAGACATTGAAATAAAGAACAAATTGATAGTAACCAGAGGGGAGGTGGGAGGGAATAATGTGCGGAAAAGAGGAAAGGGTCATCAAGGAACATGTATGAAGAACACATGGACAAAGCCAAAGGGGGGTAGGATCGAGGCTGGGAGGTGGGGATGCCTGGGGTGGGGGAGTAGTGGGGAGGAAGTGGAGACAACTGTACTTGAACAACAATAAAAGGAAAGAGGGGAGAAAAGATATTCACATGACTTAGGACAGGCTAAGCTGCTGTAACAGACTGGACCCAACATGTGCCACGGCTCCACGCCTTGGAATGTATGCTGAGCTCATACAGACAAACAACTAGGACCCTGAGACCTTCCCTTCTATCGTTTCATGACTCCTGGGCGTGCATCCTCAAACAGGCCCTGCCATCCAAGGGGGTGAAACAGGTTTTATAGGGTGTGGGGGCGAAAACAACTTTAGACATTACAATAGGCGGTGCTCTGAAGAAAGGCCACAGAGTGCAAACAGATATACAGTATACCTACGGTATGAAAACTTCATGGGGAAGGGGGACTAGGAAAAAATAAAAATATCTAAAAAGGTTCCTTAGTAAAGGTATTAACAGGGAAGAGGGCTTGATTAAACACTATCCTAGGGCCTTGCTCTTGTTTTTTGGCTTCTGATGGAAAATGTCTGTATAGGAGGGCTTTAGGACCGAGCAGGGAAGTGTCCTGAAATGTTCTCTTCATAACCATTTGTCTACATGGAGTCACATAACTGTTGCTAACTGCAAGGGGTGTAGGGAAATGTAGTCTAGACAGGTGTCCGGGATCAAGACAAAGACATTCTGTTGAGCAGCTAGAGATCTTTAAGTTCCAGCTCATGCATGTGCACCTGTCATGGACTGCAAGTTCAGGGAACCTCCCCTGAACTGTCGGCTGAGCTGATGCATGGATGACCTCCTAAAATAACTCAGATTCCAGCTTGAGATCTTGTTGGTGGATTTTGACCAATTATGGAGACTTGAGTCTATTTGACTTTTACAAGATTCTTTCTTAGTGTGGGCACTACATAACCCTCCAGTATTCCTGTGAGTCTAGTCTAGGTTGTTGCTATGTCTCTGCTTTTTATGAGATATTTTGACATTTAATATGAATGTATATAAAAGGGATTTATTACTAATCCAGAAACACCTCAAATTTTTAAAAATTGCTTTTTGAACAATTATTTGTATAGACATATAATTCATTTTGAATTGAAAAGCCATATTTTACAAAACTCAAATAACAAAAAATTTTATACCAATATAGTTTTGGATTGCTCATTTGGAGAAGATTATAGAGAAAGATACCTGAACTACCTTAAAATGCAATCCATACATATAATTAATTTTAGTGTATTTGTTGGATTAGTATTTTTTACTGATTTTATTGGGGTGATATTATTTTGCAAAACCATACAGGTTTGAAGAGTACAACTCAATAATGTATCATCGGCCCACTGCATTGGTCTGTCATCACCCCAGGCAAAGTCTCTTTCTGGCCCCATTTCCCCCGCTCTTTACCCACCTCTACCTACCCCCACCTACCCCCGCCCCTTTCCATCTGGCTATCACCACACCGTTGTCTGTATATTACATATATTTTTCTCTTAATCCCTTCACCTTCATAAAACAATCTTCAGGAAAAAATTCTAGAGACTGATGCTATTCTTAAAAAAATAAATGCTTAGTTCAGGATTAGATTTGATGAAGTAGGGCTTGGAGAGGAAAGAATTAATTCTGTTATAAGAAACAAAAACCTTTGGTTGTAGATCTGCTCTCATCATGAATCATGCAGATCATCAAACACTGTCCCCTTTCCTCCTCAGAGAATGGAGGGCCTTCCTTAGGTGGGCCTTCATAATCCCTCCCAGTTCCAGACAAACGATGCAGAAAGGTTCCTCTCCTTCTGAATCTCCTTTCTGCTCTTGGATGACAACACAGTAAGTTCAATGTCCACCAGTCACCCTGAGAACACACACTGAGTCTTATTTGGTGAACTGGGCATCCATTTTCAACATTTTCAGTTGAAAATATAGTGAAATCAACCCAATGCACTCAATAGAAAGATTCATGGAACAAAAAATATTGTATCTCCTCTGTGTAATGTGTCTTGATTTTAACTACACTGGACGTTGAGCATTTGTATTTTCCTTCTCTCTCAGTGGTGCGTGGACTACTTAAGGAGAGGATAAAGTCATTAATCATGCCTCTTACCAGAAAACAGACCCCTCAACTTGCTCATTCTGAAAAAGATTCCTTACTATTTGTTCAAATAACTAGATAGTCATAGTGGAACGAACTCTGTAGGCATGAAATGACTCTGTAGACATAAAATTTAAAAGCCAGAAAACAATTTCAATTTCCATTGGAGATGTCTTGATTTTCTGGGAACAATTTTTTTTTGTACCAAATAATATGAAACTCAGTGGTATTTCAACATTAAGGGTCTGTACTTTTTACTGACTTCCAAACTTTCTGATATAATCAAAATACATATTATTAAGTTGATTTTTAACTGACTATCCTAACTGTTGTAACACTGGGACAGTATTATCCACATCTTTGTGCAAACAATTTTGTTGTCACATCTGAAACTTTTATCGATGCCTAATTTGGCACTTTATCTGGCTCTACACAATTTCTACTCTGCCAGACCACACTTTCCTGTTTACTTATAGCTATTATAAATTAGTTTGGGGAGGAAATATGGTGTCTTATTGTAACTTCATGACACGGATTCATTTAACAATTTGGGTCCCTGGCTGGTGTGGCTCAGTGGATTGAGTGCCAGTCTGAGTACCAAAGGGTCACTGGTTTGATTCCCAGTCAGCGCATGTGCCTAGATTGCAGGCCAGGTCCCCTATAGGGGGAATGTGAGAGAAAACCACATATTGATGTTTCTCTCCCTCTTTCCTTCCCTTTCCCTCTCTCTAAAAACAAACAAGCAAAAAAAATTTTTAAAGTAAAAAAATAAAAATATAAAAATTTGAACACAATAGATAGACGTTTTGAAACATACACAGTAATGAATGCTGTCATTCATTCACCAGTGTGCTGAGCGCCTACCATCGAATGAGTGCATCTTATAGATCCATTCATCTGATATTGATCATATTAACAACCGTGACATCAGTATTGGCATCACAGCTCACAAACATAAACTGGGAGGACTAGCAAGATTAGGAAAATTGTCCGGAGTCACAAAGCTTATCATGAACAAAGCAAAATTTTAAAAGTAATCTTTATTTATGCACACACATTTGGGATATAGAACCACTAACTTCTTTTTTTGTGTGTGGTCAGGGGAGGAGGATATAAGGGAAATAAATGGTAATGGAAAAAATTATAATTAAAAAACCCAAAACAAACAATCAAAAAAATACACCGATAACTTCTTATGGTCAATTTAATTTCCCCATTAACTAATGCTCATAGAAAAGCTAGCCACGTTGTTTATTTGACCTGACTTTGTTTTGCTGGCTGGCAGAGTATTTTATAGTTTGTTGATTTCCTGTAGATAATGGATTGAAACTGTTTTTAATAGTGCTGGTTACTGAAGCATGCTCTGTCGATGGAACCTGAGGTATCCCTCGTAAATGGCGTGGAAAAGCTCCTGTAGAACAGTAGTAAAGCAATTTGTCCTTGTTTATTCCCAAAGGAGCGTAGCACACTCTTTGTTCCTGTGATAGGATCCTTTAAGGGTAGGGCTTTTAAATGTTGATGTTGTCATTGTGGCTCATTATCACTGATCCCACTGTATTTTTTGATCCAGTATATTACAATTGACCTTGCACACTATTGACTCGGGGGAAAAACATTTTGAAAGACGAGCTTCTCTAAAATAATCAATTTTCATTCAGCTTCTCAAACATACATTGTGTGTATTTGTTTTCCTATTTTGTTCTTTTCAAGTATATTTCTTTGAATTTTTGTTTTAGTGCCTTAGTTGTGTTTAAATATCCTTTGCTGCTCAGCACTCTGTAGATTTTCTGTAGCTTTATTATTTTTCATATTCCAAAATAATAGCAAAAGAAAAATCAGGATATATTGAAGTGGAACTGAAGTTCTACCCACAGTTCTACCATAGACAAAACCACTCTTAATCTTGTTCTGTGTGCTTTTAGGCCTTTTCTGTGCTTTTGCCTATAAATTATCTCTCATGTACACATGCACATTCTCCAAGACCTACAGAGGATAGCTCTGTTTTCTTCTTGGCTGCGCATACCCATATTCATATCTGTGCATCTGCATCATTACACTTGATGTATCCACACACATATACATACTGGGTTGGCCAAAGAGTTCACATAGTTTGTTCTGTATGACGGTTCTAGTAGTGCTCAGGTTTTAATTCATTTGAAACAATTTTGTCAGATTGTATTGAGACAGCTGTCATATCAGCATGTATTTAAAAAAAACATCAAAATTAATGAATTTTTGTGCAGCCATTTCAATATTGAAGATGGAAGAGAATACACAACATTTTGGGTATGCTTTATTATTTCAAGAAAGGTAAAAACACAACTAAAATGCAAAAAAAAGATTTGCGCCGTGTATGCAGAAGGTGCCGTGACTGATTGAATGGGTCAAAAGAAGTTTGAGAAGTTTCTTGGTACTACTGACATTTTGGCCAAATAATTCTTTGCTGTGGGGCTGTCTTATGCGTGGGAAGATGTTTAGCAGCACCCCTGGCCTCTACCCACTAGAAGCCAATAGCAGGAGAGAGCCGACATATTCAAGAGATCCACATCAAGAAAGTTATTGGTGAAAATGAAAAACGTGTCTTTTATTTTATGGAAAAAACCATATGGACTTTTTGGCCAACCCAATATATAAACATAAATTGATCTTATGTCTTTATTTTAATATCATTTGAAATAACTTTCTGTCATCCTAACCTATAAATTACAGAACACGTATAGCCAAGTTTTTAGGAGCAATCTCAATTTTTCATATAATTGATCAAAACCAGATATTTCTGATGATATGAAGCATGGCAAAAGTACATTTTGGGTGTGCTGGTTCCCAGCTGATGAGCTGACATTTAGCTGAACTTAGGAGCTCTGAGATTAAAACAGTTGTCTAACTACTGGAAAATGAAGATCTCCATTTCACATTGAACTGCCTGATCACACACCATTTCCATGAAAATTGTGATATCTGTGACTGGAATCATGCTTCAGTGATGTGTTCCTGCATATTATTACCATAATAATTCCCAGTGGATGCACCACAGACCCACGGAGGTCTTACAAGGTACCAGATGCAGGATTTTTATGGAAATGGAGAGTTGGGTACGTAACGCATGGGTGAGGACAGACATCACAGTATCACATGACTGTAGTGTGAAAACGCCCTGACATTAACTCTTGAAACAATTGGAGTGAAGCAGTGAGCATGGGTGTGACATGTTCCCGTAGAGAAAAGCATTTGTTTCTCCATGAACTTGGGGCAATCTCTTTCCGCATCGCCGTAGAGAAGAAGGAGCGTGGGAGGCCTGTAGTTTCTAGAACCACTGTCTCATCTAGTTAGTTTCCTACCCCATCAGAGAAAGAATAATCGAAGTGAAAAAAAGGTTAAAGTGATAGCCTTTGACTGGAATTTGAAGTTTACATTTGCAGTCTCCCTAGTAACTTACTTACGGGGCCCAGAATGTAATGGCGGCACACACATTATAATGACCTCGGGGAGCTTCTAGTTAACCTTTTACCTTAAAAAGAAGGAAATGGAGGGAAGGAGATGGTCATGTGTTTTTATTTTGCGGTGGATTTAGTAGTTTATTTTTGTTGTTATGTATTGCTCATCTAAAATTGAAGAAATTAAGTGATATATTTGCTGAAGTGGCTTCCTCTTAAGTAATAAATTCCATTTTCAACATTTCTTCAAGTCTATGTTCTCTGTGTTCATGGCTTGAAGTGAAAATTCTAAAAAATTATTTGTGGAGGTATCCACTAAAATACACATCACTAAGTGTTTGCCATGAGCTAATGTTTATTGTTGATGCGTAAACTCAGAGGAAACTTTTGCCCCAGAATAAATTTATTTAGGTTGAAATAAATGTAATACAATGTTAGATGATTAATCTAAATTTTAGCTGGCATGAAACTGACCTCATATGATTATTGACTGGGGAATGATTACAGCTGTATGTTTCAAGGAATGAAAAGATTCTGGAGAAGAGCTCCAAAATAATGAAATAAGCCCCAACGATCCTGATTTGTCTAGCAATTCCAAGAAAAATGCCCGTGTAAAGGAAGGAAATCACCTTCCAGTTTAACAGAAGTGCATTCATCAACTCCTTACTCTTGCATCTGCAAGTGCGTTTGTGCCTTTGGCAAAAACATGCAGTTTCCACACAAGAAGGAACTTTTTTTTTCCATGATGTCGGACTGTGTGAGACTCTGAGTACGGAACACTTGGGCTTCCATGGGCTGAAATAACCACAATGCATTTCACTGTTTAAAAAGATGGCGTATGAAGCATGGGTTTTTAATAGGAAATTAGCTGTCATGACATGTCTCTTTTTCCCTGGGGAGTGTGTGTGAAGTAGTTTTTCATTGTGGGATATAGACCATAAACAACACACTTAAAGGAGAAAAGTAAGGTGTTTCACTCTCACTGCAGTTAAATATTTTCACTTTTATTGCAGTTTCAATATTTCCTACCAAAACACAAATTAGTGAGAATATAGCATTATTTTAAGAAATTATGGACAGATTTCCATTAAAATTATAAACTAAGTATGTTGATTCAAACCTCAGTACACAACTGATAAATATTGAGTCTATTGACAGTATATGTAAAGTGATAAACTATTATATTTTAAGAGACCGTCTGTGTAAGATATGCCATATTACCAGCAGATAAAGCAATTCTAATCACTTCCCTCTCCTTGGTCAGGCTGTGTGTGCTTCTTCCTCTCCTGCCTGTCCTTAACTCCTACACTCTGTATTTTCTTTTATTACTTGGCACTCTTTATTAATAATTCTTGAAAATCCATATTCCATCTTATTCCATTCCCCCGAATGTACTCTTTCATAATTCACTAACAAATATCTATGTGTCACAGAAGAGTGTGTCCTACACTCTTCAGTTTTTATGCTTCTCTACATTTCTGAATCATTTGCAATTACCAGCGCCCTTCGAAACACTGACGTCCATGGGCAGTTCTTGTCCTTCGTTCAGAGCTAAAATCTAGAGTAGTCACGTTGGCAGCCATGGCAGCCTCTGCATTTTCCCTCCTTGCTCTCGACCCTGTCTCCCGCGCACGGGGCGCCCCCCCCTTCTCCAGGCTGGAAGGGGAAGAGAGCAGTGGTTCTAGGCACTGGTGTGGTTGTTCAGGGCACAGGTGTGACTGGTCCTCAGGTGCTCTGGTGCCACTCCCTCTGCCCTAGCATTCCTCTTCCCTTAGCTCTAACCTTTCCCCATCCCACCCCTGAGTTCTTCTCTTGTCCTTTCATAGGGGGTTCTTCTCTTGGTTTCATCTCCCCCATCCAAGTGGTCCTTCAGGGTGGAGTGGGATGTTTTTTAATTGGTGAAGCTCAGTTCCTCTCTGCAGGGCCCCCCATGACTCACCCCATTATCTGGTTCCACATTTTCCAGAGCCCAGGCAATTTCCAGTGATGCCGTCTCTCCCTGCTCTGCAGCAACAGGATGCTTTTACTTTTGCTGGTATGAGCGAGGCACCGGCCTGTCTGTCCCTCCACCTCCAGGTGACCCATGTGATGGGTGCCCTACCAAGCCCCCTTGATCTGGCTCCATGTGCAACCGGTAGCTCCCCTGTTTCCCGGAAAGAGGGAAACTCACAAAGGGCTCAAGTCACAGGCCCTTCCAGGGCCTCCTGGTCAAGGTGTTACGCCCCCGTCACACACCGTCCTGGCGGGGACACGCCTCACTGTGTTGGCCTCCTTCCCTGTATCACGCAATTCTTCCCATGTGATTTTAAGACATTACACTGCAAGGACTAACTATAATTTGTTCGATAAGGGCCGCACTGTATAGGTTATTTTTGAAATTTATGATTGTTATTGGAAGTAATGCAGAATGAATACTTTTTAACATAAATATACTTTCATATATAGCTTGGGATGTTCCTGGAATAATTGTCTTATTGTGAAATATAGGATAGATTTTAAGAACTGTGGAGACATTTTGATAAATTATCCTCTCTCCCAAAATGTCCTAAGAATTTATATTTTCCCTCAGCAATGTACGCTAGTGTCATTTTTACCATTTCTTTATCAATAGTGTTAGTATTTTTTTGGATTATTCCCCTTCTGTGAGTTTTCTTTCCTTGTATATCTTTATCTTACCCTGCAGATTATTTCCTGTTATTTTTTGGTGAACATTTAGTATGGTTTTATTTCTCTTTGCCTTTCTGACCACCTCCTTATTCTCTCCTTTATTAGGCCTTCTGCTCTTTCTCTTACGTAAGTGAAGACAGGAATTGTTAGGGTATGGGCCTGTACACTCAATACACAAGTCTATTCATTGCATTTAAATTATTTATGTGTGTGTATTGTGAGCAAAAGCAATAGCCTTATCAGGAGAGTTTGCTGTGTGCAGAACCCCTTCCACAGACAAAGCTCCATGGAGGACTTGGAAAGGTCTGATTTATCAAATGAAATTAAGCAATTTCAACAGAAGAGCATTTTCTCCACACATTTGTAGCTTTGTGCAAGCACAGAGCACAGAGTGTGGGTAGAAGGAAAGTTGGAAACTTTCGTTATAAAGCATTACTTAGCTAAGTGTGCAAGGCTTTCAGGAAAACTATGTAGGAGTAATGCATTCCCCACTGAGAATGAGTCAGCAATCACCCCCGTTCCCCACAGGGGCCTGTGAAATAGGGAAGAACTTGTGATTCCATCTACAATTTTGGTGACTAACCATTAAGGGTTTAACTTAATATTTGTATGTTCTCTAGAGACACAGAATGCTGTATACATGCTAAATTATATTTGTAACTTATACTTACTGTTTAGCTGCAGGGTTAATAGCAGCATTTGCAATTCTTTCGAAATCTTTAAGTCTCACACAGAGTCGGGGTATGTGCTATAAGAGAGCAAATGTATTGCCTACTGTTGTAACACTTCATTATTCACAGATTTAATGGGCGATTTATGCCTGCGACGAAAAGGGGTCTAAAGAAAAATTATTTTTATTTAGCCTATGCCATAAGGATTGACTTATATCTGTGCCTGAGATACATATGAGATGCACTCGGTGTGTACGTATATAAACACATATGCAAAGAGGGTGCAAAAATAATCTTGCTGATTAGTGTCTGTAACTTTTTTCCACAGTGTTTTAGGTACTTTTGAACATTGAGCTAGAGGTATTATCTTTGCCAGTTAGGATATCTTGAACTTTTTTTTTCTTTTTACTTCTCCTTGACTTGGTTTTCTTACTAAAGAGAAAGAACCAGCCATCACTATATCAGCATCTAACTGATCCACGCAATTTTGAAACACTTTTCTACGGGGCAAGATGTTCTAGTCCTCTGCGGTTTGGTAAAACGTACCTCAAATGTTTTCTGAGCCTTGTTTATGCAACGTTTTAATGATCATTCACTCTAGTTTTCTAATTTTTCTCAGTTTAGCTTCTGATCAAGTATATTTTTCTAAAAATTTCTCCATTTCTTTTATCTCTTATGATATGTTGGCATACTACATAATGTTCTCAGATCATTTGTAAATATCTATCTCTTTATCCATTCCTGATAATATTAAATTTTTCCTCCTGTCGTTTTTCAAATCAATCTTGTTAGTATTTTACCCTCTTTTACATGTAATGTTTAAAGGAACATTTGTTCTCTTTATTCCTTTTCTTTCTGTTTATTCTTTTTTTTTTTTTAAGTTTTGTGCTTCTGGTCTTTTAAAATCTGTTTCACTGTCCATGTTTCATGATATGTAATTTATTTCATTTATTTTCAATCTTTATTTTATTTTCTAAATCTATCTAATACTCTAAATTAGTGGTTTTGTTGAGTCTTGCACAGTGTATATATAGAACTTTTATTTGTAATTTTCATTGTGATTAACATTTTCAAGAATTTTTAAACTTTTCAAAAATTGATTTCTACTTCAGTTGCTTTGTGACTGCACAATGTCATGCACAATTCAATGAAATTTGTTGAGGTAAGTTTGTTGGAATTTGAGACTTCCTTTGTGAGCAAGGTTATCGACATTTTCATAATATTCTATGACTATAATATGTACAGTACTTGAAAAGCATGTGTACCTTTTTATTAGCTCTGTTCTGGGGGCTGTATGTCTACTCCCCCACATGTGTATTTTATAGCACATCAAACTACACTTTGCCATTCTCATCCTGTGTAAGTGTGTGTGCATGAGTGTGCATGCATATACATGCATGTGTGTGGTATACATATACATACACACACATATGCTATCTTCCTTTTGGTGTTTGTTTGGCAGAGATGGCATGTGCCCCTACAACTCATTTCCTCTTCTTCCTGGGCACCCAGGGAGAACGCACTTACAGGCGACCACATTCCTAAGTTGCGGCCGAAGGAATGTGGGTGAAAGTGATGGCTGCGCTTTAGGACCAGCCATTGTGGGCTTGGAAAGTGTTAGTCTAGTGTACGGATCAAGTAGGCACGTGTGTGTGCAAGTTGGGGCCTCGGTACCTGTCTTTTTACCCTTTATCATGGTTAGTTTTTCCACAGTTCTTCGCTGTATTCTCTATCATCTAATTCTGACTTGTTGGTTAGTTAGTTCCTTCCTCAACAATATCTAAACTTCTACTTAATTCATCCACTGACTTTTTAACTTCTAGAACTTTCTTTGGCTTTTCAAGAAGTTCTACTTGGGTCTTTTTCAAATCTAGTCTTTCTGTTCTCACACTTTATTTTATTATAAATTAAAGGAATAAAATATACCTTTTAATGACTTCATTTCCTTTAATCTTTTAATGATATTATGATTATTTTTATAGCATTATTTTCAGATGGCTATAGCTCAAATTCTTGAGATGCTAATTTCCCTATCGTGTTATTTTACTCCTCTGCACATTGAGTCATTACGTCTTATGGTTTGAAACATCATTTTTTAGCTAGTTTTTCCCTGAGGTTGATTTTTCTGTGGGCCTGTGCACCCAGCCTCTTGAGTCATTTCGAGTTTGTCTGTTCCATGTATTCCAAAGGTTTCACCTGGTGATTATTTTAGTGCTTCTGTATCAGTGCTTGCCCAATTCCTTGAGTTTTATTTTTTTATGAGAGTAATTTCTTTATGCACTGTCCTGGGCAGAATGAAGATTGTTTTTTTTTTATTTGGGCTTAATACCAAATCTCCAGAACTAACATGAACATTAAAATAAAACCCCTAATTGTTAGGGCTTATTTCTTTGCTTTATTCCTTACTTGCTTAGGTTGTAATGACACTTCTGTGTGTTTGTAGCAAAATAAAAAAAAAGTGTTGGTTGAGTTTCCTATATCATCGGAATTATTAGTGCGATAAATCTTGTTACATTTACAGGTCTATCACACACCAAATGTAGATACCAAGTATATAGCTGGGTGTACAAGTCTACACCTCAGTATTCAACTGTATATATATAATCCTCATTAAACCGAGAAGGTTGCTGAGAGTCCAAGTTCAAGACAGGGCGGGTGAGCAGTATCTTTGGCTGTCTAGAAGCCATTAGCAACCTGGCAACAACAGTTTTTCTGGAATCACTTAAATAAGTAATAAAGAAAGTTTGAAAAGTAATTGCTCATGGGGCAGTGGATAAAACAACTACAGAAAATTCCCTTAGAAAGTTGTACTGTGAAGGAGAATAGAGATATGGGTTGTATCTTGAATTGGGCATAGAATCAAAAGAGGTTTCTGTTAGAGGTTTTTTTTTTTTCTGATGCAAAGTTCTGGGGTAAACTGCATGATGAGTGACTTCCTAAGTCTTCCCAAAGCTGTCACGTTTGTCTTATGTTCCCTTCGAGAGTGCCCTCTCCCCGTGTGCCTGTGCTCACCAAGCTCGGCTTCGATTACTCATTCAGCTGCCTGCATCTAAGTCTTCGTCTCTGAGGGTAGAAGCCGTGACTGTTTGGTTCACACTTACCATCAGCATCCTGCAGTGTTATCAGAACGTAGTTTATCAAATCCCTGTAGCGGGCACACTTGTTTAAGAGTGGAGACAGAGAGTGTGCACCGTTCCCCTACTAATATGGCACAAGCCCTTTGGGAATTGTGAAAAAGTAGTACATAGAATGAAGTTCTGTTTACTCAATACAGAACTTAAACATACATATTCATTGTTTAGTATGTAAGTTCCCTTTGGAGTTCTTCCAGTTTTTGGATGTGTGTAGGCATTAATGGGAGCATAGTGAGGATAGTTTATTCTTATGGTAATAATGATGATAATTAGTTATGTATAAAACAAATATACATGATTTGGTATATACGTATATACTAGTATGTACATATATTCATGTGTACATAGTTTACTATGCAATACAGCCCTTTGAGATAGGTATATTATTTATTATATTAATATCATAGAAAAATTTTTACTATGCTGGATGTCAAGATTTCTTCTGGGGTGGAATGATGAAATATGTATTGCGAGACTAGAGCCGCATTTATTGTAATCTAGCATAGCCTATCTAGGTAAGCTGAAGAATTATTCTATTAGTCACCTAGCATTATTAATGTATGTGTAAATCAGTACTTGGTTCCAGGGAGCAGCATTAAACACACATGTGCACACACACAATGACTCACTGCCCTTAAGCAAACTAGTCACAGACATTACTAGCGTGCTATGCACAAGCACACGCACAATACACTAGGCTCTTCCTCACTTCTGGTCTTGGCACGTGCTTGTACTTACTCCTGGAGATACTTTCTCTCAATCTTTCCTCCCCATATAGTAATTTGTACTAAACTCTCGAATTTAGGGTTCAATGTTCCTTTATCTTGGAAATAGTACCGCACTGTTAGCTGCTTTGAAGATGTCTCCTCGGGCATGCATAGAACATATTCCTTCCAAGATGAGTACCTAATTTTTCTGGTGCTACTTTTCTCTGAAAGCAACCCTGTAGGCTGATTTTATATGTGTATCTTTGGTGCTTATAACAGTATTGAGTACATAGCTGGTTGTCTACTAATTTCGTTGAATAGAAGGAAGGATGGAAGTGAGGGAGGGAGGGCGAAGGGGGAAGGGAGAAAAAGGAAAGGGGACAGGGAGAGAAGGAAGAAAGAAAACATGGAGAAATGGTACCTTGAAATAGTTGCATAAATAGATAGAAATAAACAGATTATATAAAAGATAATTTTTAAGTAATACTGTGAATCATTGTTTACATCTGGGTAATCAAGAAAGCATCTCAAAAGAAATCATATTTAAACTAGTTCCTGAATTATAATTAGAAAAAACTGAACTTACAGAAATAACACAGAATACTTTATAAAATTCCCTGTATGCCATTTTGTTTTCCTTCAAATATGCATTTAAACTTACTTGATTCATTTCTACCAGCCTTGCATTATGTCACTTTTAGTTATAAGAAAATGATTTGGTTCTGTCAGCTTGCCAGAATCAAAATCATTTAAGCCTCAGTACTTGATGTATCAGCTGCAAAATTAATTCTAGGTAAAAAGCAATATCCCTCCTTATAAGAGCACAAACTAACACATGAGTTCATAAGCCATACACAAAATTTAAAGCCTGCCTCCAATCCTTTACACCATTAGACAGTCAATCTGTTGGAAAAACTAATGTTATCCCATCAAAAATATCTGTACACACACATAGTATATGATTATTTTTATATCAAGTTACACTATTAATATTCATACACACTTATAAAGGCTTGTGAATTATATTCACTGTCCATCTGCGTTGCTTTAGATCTTTAGACCTACAGAGGGTTACACACTGAGAAATAATCTGAAGTACTATATGTTTCTACATGTTTAGTTTTCATTGAGATTTTTCTCTGCTAAAATAAAACAGAAATATTTTACATCGTTGTTTTCCTACCATTCAAATGTATTCAAATAAGCTTGCTCTCGAAGTCCATGTGGACTATTCACCTAATTCCCTTTCCAGAGGCAGATGATTAACTCTTTAAAGGAACATCCGTTTGGATGTCTTCCAACCGGACATCTGTACGCGGGCTGTAGGAGGAACTGAGGTCTCAGAGGGCAGCATCCCACATGCGCATGGGATGCTGATGTGCGCCCCGGCTGCCAGCATCCTTTGCTGTAACATGTGTTCAACAAGGCAACTGGAGGGAGGAGTCGTCCCAGGAAGAACGAAAACCGAGTGTGCAGCAGCAGGGCCGTAGCTCTGAGAAGCGGGGAAGTCCACTCCCTCCGGAGAGAAAAATGGGGGTGGTGGTGAATTAATGAATTGTTTTTATTTTATTTTTGAATTCTTAAATGTTTAAATTACAGCTTCCATTCAGCGTTGCGTTTCATTACTTTCCGGTGTACACCAGAGTGGCTGGACTGTCGTACAGTTGACAGAGTGGTCCCCCGATATTTCTGGTCCCCACCCAGCACCACAAATGGTTATTACAATATGGTTGACTATATTCCCTGTGCTGTAAACAGCCCCATGACTATTTTATGACCGCCAATCTATACTTTTCGATCCCTCCACCTTTTTCACCCAGTTCCCTGACCCCACTCCCCTCTGGCAACCCGCAGTCTCTTCTCTGCATCTATGAGTCCACATAGCTTTCCAAACCGGCTGCACCAATTTCCATTCCCCCAACAGCCCACAAGGGTTCCCCGTTCTCCACCCCCTCGCCAAGACCGGTTATTTCTGGTCTTTTGGATAAAGGCCAGATATGAGGGAATAGTTCATTGTGGTTCTGGTTTGCATTTTTCAGGAAATGAAAGAAATATCCTTGGATTTTCTTAAAGTGTCATGTAATGGTCCAGGAATCGAGAGGTTATTTTTTCATAGTCTCAATAAAGAGGTTTTCTAAAATGACAGTAAATTTGCATAGAAAATATTAACTAAAAATGAGAGGCAACATTAATAAGCTGAGGCCAGTTAATGCAGCCTGCTAACTCATATCTTGTGTGGTGTCAATTGTAACAGGATGGACTGAGGAGCCAATCCCCGCAGGACAAAATCACTGCTGCTTCACAGGTCAGGCCTCCGGCTGCAGGCCTCCGGGCCATGCGTACGTGGTGTCGGGAGGATGCCCAGAGCAGCGTCACTGGGGCAGCACGAAACCTTTTTCTTAGAAAAATTATTAATTTTTTAACATCAATGTAAGAAATATAAATCAGTTGTCTTCCGTGTATGACCCGACTAGGGATCAAAGCAGCAAGGCATGTGCCCTGACCAGGAATTGAACCTGCAACCTTTTGATGTACAGGACAACGCTCCAGCCAACTGAGCCACCCAGCCAGGGCCTTTTTCTTAGAAAAGTTATTAAAAGCAAATAGTCGGTTAACTTAGAATACCTTTGCTGATTTAACAAATAAATGTGTCTTGCATTTATTTTTGTTATATTCTATTCCATACCTATGAATATATAATTTCTTCCTTTGGAAAGCTCATGTAAAATCTAAATTTACATAACACAGGAAATGGATCATTTACTCAAGAACACGAAGAGTTAGTTGCCTTGTCTTATCCTCTTTGGCTGCCCACAAATGCATCTTCCATTTATGGGTTTATGCCTATCATGACGTTTAACTGCAGAAATGCAGGGTTCCAGAGGAAAAGATCCGTCACCTGAATTCTTCCTAAAAAGCTTTTCTCCTTTGTCAAAAGAAGGTGCTACTCTTCTGACTTTGTCGGGGTCAACTACAAACAATGGAACCCCTGTTTTCTTTTGAAAGGAACCATTGGACCTTGAACACGCCCACAACAGACAGTGCCCGGTGAAAAGAGCGGAGCTGACTCGTGCAAACCACCATGCGGATCTGGATGCAGCCGAAGGAAAGAAACTGAAATTTCAAGTGGAAGAACTAAAAGAGAGACTCAACCAAAAAGAAGAGAAGGTACCTTTAAGTCAACATATGCTAGATAGCTCCAAAACAGTTTGTTTTAGCCTATATAAAGCATTTTCTTCTTCGCTAACACAGGGCTTTGGTTATGATAAATGTCTTTACATTTTAAACATGGAAATCCATTGAAAATGCAACTGTAAGGAAAGAAGATATTACCTAGACCATGTGCTCATCCTTGTGGTACTAACTGTGTATTTTCTACACATGCTCTAGAGCGTCTCTCAAAAGGTTAGAAATAGCCAAAGGAAAACAAATTCATCGCCAAGTTAGGAATTAGTCCAAGTTCATCATCGTACACACACCACAATGTCGGTCTGCAAACTGGGAGCACAGAACCAAAGCATGGATGCAGCCCGGGGACATCTGGTTCTCAAGCAGCTGGTAGAGTGGTGGGGGGGGCACTGAGTGTCCATTCTTCACAGTGATTGGTTACAACGCAGAGAACTCCCGTGGTTCCCTCACATTGACCTGGGGAAATGGTTCAAGTTCTGCCTGCGATTTCCAGAGGCATAAGCAAGACACGACCAAGATTTAAGTTGGTCTTGCCAAATCGGCTCAATTAGGCTGTTTCGGTAGGACTACACTGGCCCTGTCTGCTCAGGGGAACGCTGAGGTTGGTCTTCTTTAGTTGTGATTTTCACAATTCAAATATGCTTCAGCATGGGTGTGTGCGTGCATGCGCATGCGTGTGTTTATGTGTGGGCACACTATCGCTGAAGCTTGGGGTTTAAGTATTCAGCCTATATATCACAGAAGTATTATATTTTGTATTTCTCATGGTTATACACTACAATATTCATGATACATATTTTCTGCAGTGCTCTCTGGTGTCGAAGAAAACAGAGCCATCTTGTGCTGTCATGCAAAGTCAACCCACCAACGGTTTACGGGATATTCAAGTCCTTAGTGTGATGTCCTCCAAGCATACGTGCCACAGATCAGTGATTTCAGCTACAGTTACAAATAGGAAAAGATTTTGTTGAAAACATGGTCCCAACTGCCTGTATGGTTGTGAGTCCCCACATGTTAGCTGTTGCTTCAGGCGGTGTTCTAGGCCCTGCCCCCGCTCCTGGGGCCAAACAAGCAAACAGCCTACTCCAGTAGTTCCCTGCTTAGGAAATCTCTTTCACGATGATGACAAACAGTTGGAAAATTTAAAAAATTTAAGAAAAAACAGAAGACTGAGTTACGTTTTCAAGGGGCAATTAAATACCAGAACACATTCCACATTTGCAGGGTTCGTTTCTAACCCAAAGTATTCCAGTCAAACAAACTAGATTTTCTTCCTGTTAATAACATTACAGGAAAACAGAATATTTGCCCGGCGAGGCCCATACTCTGTCCTCTGCCCCTATGAGCATTGACTTTGGGTGGGCATTTCCTCCTCCATGTGGCTCCTTTATGAAGACATGCATGTCCTTTTTAATTGTGTGCATGTAGGGTGGGCTGGACTGCAGACCAGTAGGTCAGAAGAGGAGTCTGGGAGGAAGGCTCAGGAGAATGGTTCTAGGTTTTTGGCATTATCACGTCCATTATTCCTGTGAATGATTTTAAAATGCAAGGATTTTGCACATGGTGCAAAATGCAAGGATTTTGAACAAGGATGTTGGACATAGTGATAAAGAAACATCTGTGTTAGTCAATATAGGCTTTAAGAATTATTGAACCAGTGGCAAGAAAATGATAAAATTTTGTAGGGTTCAAGGGTTAATGAAGCATTAGTTCCCAAGCAGCTGAGTCAGCAGTCTGATCATGTAATTTTTTTTAAAATGGCTGTGATCTTAAAGGCAATCTACTTGCACCTCTCTCCAGCCAAATTATTTTTCCCAAATCATCACACCAGGCTCAACCATGTGACCAATCAGTGCCTCATGAGCAGAAGCTGGGTCTACCACTTACATACAATCTGGGGCTCTGAGGGCTGATCCAGGGCTCAGCCGTGTCTCTCTTCTGAAAGTTGGCTCGTGTGGACATTAAAGCAACAGAAAGATTTTAAATTATATGAGACTGGCTCCAGTATTAGCGGTTGAGAAAACTTACTGCAGGCTAGAATGAATGGCCACCGATTTGATGGTCTTGAAATTTTTGCTGAAATTTTATTATATTGAATAGTTTCCTGTGATACCTTGGAAGACAGACAACGCACCAATGAACATGTGGTTTTTAGGTGAACAGGTATGCATCTGATATTTCCTGTTTGCTATTGGTGTATTTGACCAGAATCTAAAAAAGAGATGAACTCAGACAAGTATTACTGACCTTTCAAAGTGATAGGTAGGGTTATATAGAAATTTGAGTAGTTCTGTGACTTCCAGGGTCTGACTTTCATTTTCAAATGGTGAAATATAAAACCTAGAATGCCTCTGAACATAAAGGTCAATTGAAGTCGAGGTTTCTGGCAAGGCCTAGTCAATGGTGTGGCCACTGAGCCTGATTTTAAAACTCCGCACCTGTCGCGGTCTTTCCCCGGAAGTTCTGTCAGATGGGCAAAAGGGCGCCAGCGATAAGGACAGGAGATTGCGCCCTTCCCAGAACATCTCATAAGTTCAAGGGCACTGCAAGCAGCTTGGTGACAGGGGAAAGCCTCCCAAAGAATTGCAGATAAGACAGTTGACCTGTGGAATTAACTGGAATCAAACAGGAAATCTGTGAAAGAGATACTGGCAAATTTGGGCGAAAGTTATGCTGGGATAAAAATGACTAATTTCTCAAGAGTTGAAAGAATCTTCCATGCCTCCAAACTTCCATGGGCAGGGATCTGTGACCAAGAGGATGTGCTGATAACACAGTGTGCAAGTGAGTGTGTGAGTTCTAACATTGGCAGCCCTTCCATGTGGGAGGAACATCATCCCAAGCGTGGACAGTGGGCATGGTCCTGTGACTAATTTGGCAAATGAAATTTGCGCTGCTTTCCAGTAGAATCTTCTAGAACATAGTTCCCTAGGGGGAAGTATTTGGATAGACTTCATATTTGAAGCCTAGAAGTAGAGGCATAGAAATATACATCCAACACACAAACTGTTTTGACATTCTTCACCTTGACAGCCCATCAGCTCATCACCAGGGATGACTGACCCGAAGTGCTGTTAGCTGTGTGGGTTCTGGACTCGGCATTATCTGGTTGGCGTGGTCCAATCTGTAGTTTTCCTCTGATAAAGGTCATCGCTGTTTTGAGTGGCTGGGAATGAAACATTCTTCATGGAAATAGGTCTTGCGTTAGATAGTGTCAGCGTTTCCGCAATTTGACTTACCGTCCAGAAGCAAAGAAAATTCTGCCAAGCTTTTTCATTTCATAGTAGCAAATTCTTCCAATTGCTATTAGTTGAAATTAATGTTTAATCACAACTTGCAAATACAAGGTTTCTAACTCCCTCAAGTCAACAGATTTTTTGGATAAATGAAAATGAGATATTAATCTTCTATACTGCAGAAAGAATAGATATTTTGGGCCCATAAGAAACCCAGGGTCTGATTAAAGAAGCAAACTAAAAAATCTCTTTTTTGGATCAGTTGCTTTTCTTTAATTTGATGTATATTTATTAGTAGTTAAACATTCTTTTCTCATCATTTCATTGAAGTCTTTCTGGGAATGTATATTACATTATATAATGTAATTTAATAGGAACCAAATTACCTTAATGTAGGACCCGTTACATAAATATCCACATTAATATACCAAAGTAACTGACCACTTCACTAAATATGGTGGACAAAACAGCTTAATAAATAATATGATAAGGCAATAAGCAAAGTTGTCAGGGGCAGAACAGACACAAACTGAACTCGTAAGTCTGACTCTAGCATGTAAGAAACAGGAGTATAATAGGAACCGTTACTAAGACGCAGGGGTGCTCTGCACCACAGAACTAGTATCAGGAAGGCTATGCAACAAAGAGATAAGATTTACTAACGAATCTTTTAAATTTTGTAAAGCAATGTCACATCACCTAAGAAGGAAAAATAAAGGGAAAAATTAAACATCATATTACTCAGTACACTGACTTCAAACACCCAGGCACTTGTATACACAGTCACTGTCTGCAAATAACAGACCTCACTTTGTCAGTTACCATGTGGCTACGTAGTTTCGTAGTTGGTATTTCAAGGGCTGGTATAATATTTATTTCCTTGGATATAAGTTTATTTACTCAAGTAATCTTCCCTGATTAAAAGTCATTTGGATTTTCTTTCCCCAGCGTAACTCTACCATGACTACTTTTATGTACAGACCAATTTTCCCATTGGGAAAAAAATGTTTTGTAAGTGGAACTCTTTGATTAAAAGCTATGAATATAGTATGGATCTTCGTATATACAGCATTGCTAACTCTCTATGCTTCTCAACAATAGGTCGAATTGTGGAAATGTTGATGCCATCACACTCATGCAAAACCTAACTGCATTGTAACTGATGCAAAAGGGCCTTAAACATCAAATTATTTATTAATAAAATCACACGATTTGCTGAGTTGCTCATTGGATTTACTTTTAATTTCAGACTTTTCCTTTTGCTGAATTATTTTCCCTTAATGTAATTCAGTACTTCCTCTTGACTTCTCTCTGTTATTTAGAAATAGCTTCCATAAATGAGAGGACTTTCAAAGTAGCGAGTATTTTGTGTTAAGAGAAATGCATGTCAAGCCCTGGCTGGTGTAGCTCAGTGGATTGAGCGCGGGCTGGGAACCAAAGGGTCCCGGTTCGATTCCCAGTCAGGGCACATGCCTGGGTTGCAGGCCAGGTCCCCATTGGGGGCCATGTGAGAGGCAACCATACATTGCTGTTTCTCTCCCTCTCTTTCTCCCTCCCTTCCCCTCTCTCTAAAAATAAGTAAGTAAAATCTTAAAAAAAAAAAAGAGAAATGCAAGTCAGGGGTTAAGTAGGGCCTAGCCCGGGGAGGCCCGTAATTCACAAACCGTGCTACAGCAGGTGAGTGTGAACACACAGTGAACGCAAAAGAAAAATCTGTGGCAAAGAGAAGAGTCGCCCACCTTTAAGATGATGTTCATGTGTTAAGTAATTCATGAATTTCTTCCTCAAACTAACCCATATCGAGCTAGGGACTGAGTGCCAGTCTAGATAAAAGATTAGAGAGACAGAAAAAACATATTCCCAGTATCAGGGTTAAAGTCTAATGCAATGATTTTCTCACCTGACTGCACAAGAGAATCAAGCACTTCGGAAGACTTTAAAAATACTCGTATTCCAGTCTCACCTCCAGAATCTGAGGCAGCTGCTATGTGGGCGGGGCCATGCATGAGTGTTTTTTAAAAGCTTCCCAAGTGATTCTAAGGTCTAGTCAGATATCGGAACCACTGGTCTAATGAGAAACACCTGCCACCGCCGAGTCTCAGATTCGTATCCTTGATCCCCCCTGAAGCCACGTGTTCATGATAAGAGATTGTACTGGCAGAGCATAAATAACATGCCTAGCTGTGCAAAAGCAGCTCTTACTCCATTGTAGTTGGTATCTGTTAGACTTGAAATATAAAAAAAAATAATATAGTAAGTTTTCTGCATTGGACAGAAATTCAAGAGATGAAAAACCACGTAAGCAGGTGGAAAGAATAAGATACTATTGCGCATTACAAGTTCACATCAAACAGTTAGTGTTTTGCTAAATGCACGGTCAGTGTGGCTGTACACTCAGCAATTATCACCTTGTTCTTACAGTTTATCTAATTCTGGCCTCACAGTTTAGTGCCTTCTGGTATCAAAAAGGTGAATCTTTTCAAAAGTCTGATGTCATCAGCAAGGAGGAATGTGAGAGACACTGTGTTTAAACCCACAGGACATTAATTATCCACACGAACAGCTGACTTGTAAACAAGTCTCTATTTGGAAGGACATAGAAATCCTTCATTAGCCCTAAGTATATTTTGGTAAAATCTCATTAATTTACAACACCCTGCTAATTTTAAGATTGTGAGGACAGCAATAGACTGAAATTCACATTTATCTATGAAAAAGATGCGGTAAGTGTTTCAGGTAAGATTAAAAAGAAATAACACAGCAAGCGGCCAGCTGCAGGTTCGCCTGGGAACACAGGCATTAGACCACAGACCCAGGATCTGAATGGAACTGAAAAACCAGGCGGGTTCATTCAACATTTATTATTTCTGAACCTCTATGCCAGATGTTAAAATATACTTGGGTTCTTTCCAAGAAGAGGCTTTTGGTGTAGCAGGGGACATTCAAACATAAATATATGTAGTTAAATGTAACTAAATGTCAAGATGGTGGTCTTCACAGGGTTCCCAGACAAAACTGACCATGATTTTTTTTTCTTCCACCGCTTAAGGGTATTTGCAGTCCTGTGTTTGTTTTAATGAGTTAATGGATGGCGCCCAGTAGGTGGAGTAGATGGGCAGGGACCAGCGCTAACAGAGCAGCATTCAGACTTCTCTCAAAGGAAGACACCGTAGGGGCATGAGCAGGATTCCAGAGACCCCGTTTTTATATATTTCTCATCTCAATCTTCCTAGTAATTTCATCCACTGTCCACGGGTGACTTGAACGTTACCCTGTCCTGCAGTCCTTCGACACAATCTTGCTCTCTTCACTTTACCAGCCACCAACCCCACCCCTTCACCCTGGTCCAGCCCCACTGCTGGCTCGGGACTTGGCACGCTGGATGGTTTCTGTTTGTTCCCATCTTCTCAGCAGAGACCTGTCTGAGTGGTGTGCATGGAAAACGTGGCTGGAGATAGGGGCTGAGGAAAAGCAAGTTGTGGTTTAGGCCACACCTGTTTGTCAGCTTTTCCTCCCCAAGCTTTCAACTTTCACTTTCTTTGTAAAAGCAAAAATCCTCTTTGGATTTCTTTCAGTGAGCGAAAACACACATGTGAATGTAGGTCTTGGTGTGAGAACTGCCCTGGGAACACACAGCCATCGCGGCACTGAAGCAGATCCTCCCCAAAGGCGCAGTACTGCAACAGGAAGTCCTCGGGAGCGGGGGATGAGGGGGTGGGGGGTACTCTGCATTATGCTGTTTCAGATTCTGAGAGCTTTCATGGGACCGCTCCGCTTGCAGATGGGTGTGTGTACATGTGTATAGATACACACATGCATGTAGAGTTAAACATATTACATATAATGTTTAAAATAAACCAGCTTCCTTTACTCACAGGGTCTATTGCTGCGACTACAAAATTTTACTCCCTCCTTTTACACCAAACAGCATTGAAAGGTTTGTATTTAATTCTTATCCTCACAACCTTCGTTCTCTCTGTAACCACACCAGTGATATTCTGGCCACGGCCTCTGCTTCAAAAGGAAAATGGTCAAAGTCACAAATGTTCTTCATGCCTTTAAAACCAGTGGTCTATGCTCAGTCTTCGCCTTTCTCAACAAATCATTATAGTTGGACACAGCCAATTCATTCTGTTCTTAAAGTAATTCACCCACCAGGCTTCTAGAAAAAGCAGCCTTTCTTGGGTTTCATCTTCTTCTGCACCGTCGCTCTCCATCTGGCTGATTTCTCCTCCTGTCTCCAGCTCTGCCTGTGCAAGCCTCCAGGGCTGTCCCTCCGCTTATCGGTGCTGAGCTGCGCGCATCCCGAAGGTGGTGTCTTCAACCTCCTGTCTTTAGAAGCCACCTCTCTGCTGCTAACTCTCAAATGCAGACCTTTAAACCTGCTCTCTACTTACTCCATTGCTCAGGCAAAAGAGTTGAGTCACTGTTGACTTCCCTCTTCGTCCCCCAACTCCATATAAAATCAATCCTCGCATTCTTTAAGTCTATATTCCTAATGTATCACGGACATAACCACTTAATTCCAACCCTCAAGATGTCATCTTTTGTCTGTACCACACCAACGCAAAGTGTTAATAACAGGAGAGACCTGGGTGGGGATGAAAGGGGACCCACGGGGGACGTGAGAGCTCCTTACTTTCCCCTCTGTGTTTATGTAAACCTAAACTGCTCTACAAAATAGTCTGTTAGAAGTCCCTGAAGTTTCTACATGCTACAACTCCATTAAATTTGTAGTCAATTAAAAATCTCTGTGATAGCATTTAATTTCATTAGCTATACTACCAAACTGCATTTACTTGTATGTAGTAAGTATACAAAATTAAATATTGTATAGCATAGTGTCTGTTAGAAGAATATGGTCTTCTATTTAAAAAAAAAAAAACATCAACTTAAATGAAAAATACTCCAAAGGGGGACTATAACTGCATTCCTACGTTTAGGCACATGGTAGAGCTGTCTGATGAGAGCATAATGGGTGGCTGATCATGAATGCAGTTTTTCACAAAATCCCCTGATAACAGAGAGTGAACAAATAGCTCTGCATAATACAGTGTTTCTTTGACGTGTACAGTTTCTTTTTTAAAATTAGAATTGCCTTTGTGTTCTATAAACGTCCGTGGTTATCTTAATATAAAATATTTTAGGATGTTCACAGCTAAGTGAGTTTAAACTTACCCGTATTTAGGAAAACTCAGGTCTCCCAGGAGTCCCATGACCTCCGCCCTGTCATGTACACATGGAAAGTCTCGGGCTGGCCTCTCTGCATGGGAAGGACTCACTGGGCGACCTGGGAGTGACGGGAAAAATTAAAGCGTTGCTTCAATTAAAAAAAAAAAAAAAAAGCAGGGACTACCCTGTCAGACTGCCAGTAGGACAAATGAGGTTTTCCAATTCTTTCCCTCTTTATTCATGTACATGTGTTTAAGGCTGTTTTGTTTGCTTTCATGTATTCAGTTTCTAATAGTTCTTGATCAGGAGGCTAACTGTGCTAGAACTGGTGCAGTATTAGAGGAAGAACTCTCTAGAACTATGTACAGTTAGTCTTAAATGAATTGGACAGCAGCACTCCAAGCTGGAATCTCCCCTGCAGTATATGTTGTATAGGAATCTGAAAGAGAGGCCCTCATTCCCTTCCAGGCTGGCTGATGTCCTTCCCACTTCAAAGTCACTTTATGCAAGGGGCTATGGGTCATGTATGTGATAATATCTTTGTACTGTTTCTAGAAAGCTCCAGGCAAATGCAAAGTAAGCCGATCATGTTAGGAGCTCATCCAGCATGCAGCGTGCAATGTATTCTATTGGGAAACTTTTTTTTTTTTGAGATTTTTACATATTTTTTTTTAGAGAGGGGAATGGAGGGAAAAAAGAGAGGGAGAGAAACATCAATGTGTGGTTGCCTCTCATGCGCCCCCTACTGGGGACCTGGCCTGCAGCCTAGGCATGTGCCCTGACTGGGAATCAAACTGGCAACCCTTTGGTTCGCAGGCTGGCACTCACACTGAGCCACACCAGCCAGGGTGGGAGCCACACCAGCAGATCTCAACTTGGAATGTCCAGAGAAGCTTTCTAGAGGCCTGTTAGGTCAAAATTACTTTCAGAATAATTTTAAGATTTTTTTTTTTTTGCCATTTCACTGCATTGACTTTGCATTAATATACAAAACATGGTAGAAAAAATGTCCAGGTGGTTCCAGTGATTCAGAGGGGGGCAACAATAATGTTCAAAGAGGATACAAAGAGATACTGTTACATCCTGGGATCTGCGCCTTGCTCTGCTGAAAGAACGCCTACTATCATCTCCTTAGGGTTTATATGCACAGAATGAGGATTGGACTTCTGATTTCTGTTTAAAGGGATGTATTTAAGTATCGGTTTTCTCTCAGGAGCACTAATGAGCCTCCTTTGGCCTTCCTAATATCACTAGTGCTATGACCGGAAGTGATGTGTGGGAGTTACATTAAACTAAAAGTGTGCCCGCTTTAGTCTATTTTCTTTTTAGTGGGAGAAATGTTTTCTTTATATTTCAATATTGCATAAATTCTGTAAATCATGACATTTCCATTTACTATTCTTCCCTGTTATTTACAGTAACTTAACTTGATGACAGGGAAAAACCTAGGTTGATCATCAATTTATTTTTACAGTATTTTAAACACATCCTAGTGTATTAGTTAACCCTTTTTTCTCTTATATTAAGCAATTCAACTACTGCTATAAATGCTGATTATTTCTGATAATAGTAATCAAAATTATTCAGAGGAAATTAATCCAAGTTTCTTGGTGGAAAGATATCTGGAAAGATAATGGCTAAGGGGGCCAGCTCACAAAATAACTATGAAAATTATAGTATAAAAATGCCTAAAGTGCTGGAATTTGGAACTCTTAAATTTAAGTATAATTCAGCAAATACTGAGGGACCTATTTTTAGAAACATTGTACTTTGGGAATCCTTTCTGTTTCTTTGAATCGAGCATAAGAATGTGGCCAATAACCATCTTACAAGTTATGTAGGCAAAAATTCATACACTAGTAGTGTGTATCTTCTCTTTAAATGGAAAAGTATATATTTTATGATAAGGTTTTTGATTTGACCTTTATTCAGTAAAAGACGTATTTAGTTTGTTTAGTCTTGTATTCTGTCTCAGGAAAGAAATCCATAGAAATGCTTCTAGGTGCCTATGAACCAAAGATCTTCATTCATGAAGGAGAAGGTGCAGGATAGGTAACGCCCCTCATCATTATGGGAAATGTTTGTCATTATGGGAAATTATAATCCAGAAAGATACTTGCATTGTAGAGTAAAACATTTCTTTTGTTATCATATATTATCCCTCTTATCATTATTGTCCATTTTAGAGACTTAGGGCTTCTCTTCTAAATTAAAAAAAAAAAAAGAATATTAGATTACAATGTCCTTCCTTTCCTCTGTGGGAAATTAAGCATAGTTTTTCAATTTATAAGTCAGTGAAAAGTTATCACTGTTTTCCCTTCACATAATTTGTATTTCCTACTGTATTACTTCTTGCATTCTGCTTATTGATAAAACACCCTTTTCTGTTTCTTGTATACTGATTCTTCACATGAATTTTATTCTGAAAGAAAATTATTTATTTAAAAAATTCCTCTTTCTAATTTGGGATAGCTAATTGTTGTTTAAATAACAGCTGGAGACTTACTTGTAATAAATTAACCAAGAGTATTTACTGGTTTTTAAGTATTTCTTTCTTCTCTAATTTGCTTTTACCTTGTTTTGGATGCCAGTCACATGGCTCTTAATAAAATTGCCATTTCCTGTGTTTTGTGGAGGCAGGTGACTCACTGACTGTCACTTCTGGAGACGGCCGATGATGTGCCAGGCACTATCTTGATAACTGGGCTGAGCTGCTTGAGTGCAGAGCACTGAGTCCGAGTTTCCGAACCTGTGACAATCAGTAAATTAGAGTAGTTATTTTACTGAATACTCTTGTTCCTGATGTTTAAATTCCTTTAAGAGAATTTTTTATTTTTAATCTCATTTCTGTGTGCTGCGTTTTTTTCCTGCAATTTCTTTCCTTTTTTTGTTGTTTAAAATAATGAAAAGTAACTAGATTTTTATACCTCTTCAGCAGGAACTGGAGATTAAGCCTGGTGGTTCATGATATACGATCACAGATAGCAATTTGGGACACAAATGGCAGTTGCATTTCTTTCACTGAGTTTCATGATGCCGGAATTCATTCCAATATCCAAAGGCAAAGAGGCGCATGGCCCAGTGTTCTCCCAAAGCTTCCTTCTGAAAGCAGACATCTGTTGTATGTTAATTGAGTAAAATAAAATAGAGAAGGAAGGATTGTTTGTTCCCTGGGTACCTTATTATTTCTCCAGTTTTTCAGAGAGGAGAGTGGGAAACGTGTATATCATATGAAGATCAAATACAAGTGTTGTTGTCATGGAAATTAATATTCTTTGACAATGCTTTGTCTTCCTTTGATGTTAGGCAACAATTGTTATTCTCTATGCAAATCCTTTAGCATATTACTCAGGTTAATGCAACTTGAAGTAGGTCTTAAGATCCACATCAAAACCCTTGTGAGATACTGTTTACAAATTAAATACCCTGAACTTTTTGTCACACATCTTGATGAGAATATTCTACTCCATAGAAAGAGGTGCCCTGTAGTTGTCTTTCTTTGGGATGAAATTAACACCAATTAAGTGTTCCTTATCAAGATGCCACACCATGAACAGTTGTAATATTGCTGCCCCGTGTGATCCAAGGGAATCTTTGAGTATTCTCTCAGCTACAAATTTGCCACATAATATCCATAACATCATAGCATTGATTCTGCAGTTGCTATGGCACCCTGAACAAATCCTCAGTATTAGTCCCTCAGGGCACAAATTAAGAGTTGCCAGCATTGTAGGATGTCAAGTGTTTCACTTCCCCTGGTCATGATGCTGGTTTGTTACTGAAAAGGAAAATAGCTCTTGAGCTGGAATACACTGTTTAATAGAATGTGTTGTTATCAATCATTTACGATTTTCTAGCTTAATACATTTTAAAGTAATGCCAATATTTTTTAGATTTATTAAGGCATTGTTATCCATTTAGCCATCCATTTCTTTAAAAATATTTAAAAGTTCACTATAGAGAGAAAGCAATGAAATATTCTAGATTCAAGAGAGGCAATTGGTTAAGATAACATTCATAAGAACTTTGGAATCACTGGATATATTCACTTGACTTAATTCTAGGGTATCTACAAAAGAATCAATTTGTATTTGGCTTATATACATGAAAGCAACAGAAATGTGTGCCACATTTACTTTTATTATTAACATCTTTATTGAGGTCTAATGCATATCTCATGCAATTCACCCATTTAAAGTGTTCAAGTTAATTCTGTGGTTTTCAGTAAAATAATAGAATTGTGCAATCATCACTAAAATCTAATTTTAAAACATTTTCACAGTCCCCCAAAGAAACCACATGTCTATTAGTGCCATCCCCCATTTTCCCTTTACCCTTGGCATGTGACAAGCACTAATCCGCTTCCTGTCTCTACAGAGCTACCTATCCTGGACATTTCATAGAAATGGAATCAGAATGTCTGGCCTTTTGTGACTGGCTTCTTTTACTTAGTATCAGGTTTTCAAGGGCCATCCATATTGTAGCATGGAACAACACTTCCTTCTTTTTATAGCCAGAAAATATACCTTTGAATGGATATACCACCGTTTTTCTTCATTCTTCAGCTTGTTGATATTTGGGTTGTTTTCACTTTTTGACTATTACGAAGAATGCTGAATAAGTTTTTATAAATATGTATTTTTAAGGGCCACTGAACTATTTTCTAAAGTGGCTGCAACATTTTACAATCCCACAAGCAATGTTTGAAGGTTCCAGTTTCTCCACATTCTCACCGAGACTTGTTGGTGTTCACCTCGTCATGATACCAGCACTGTGGGGATAAAATGGTCTCATGTTGTGGTTTTAATTTGAATTTCCCCAATGACTTATGGTGTTGGTCATGTTTTCATAAACTCATTGGCCATTTCTATATTTTCTTGGTAAAAATATATATTCAGATCTTTTGCCCATTTTTCATTGGGGTATTTATTTTTTTAATTTCTGAGTTGTCTTTTGTATATTCTACATACAAATCCCTCCTAGATACATGATTTGCAAATATTTTTTCTCATTACATACATTGTCTTTTCAGCTTTTTGACAGCTGTATTTGGAGCATAAAACTTAAATTAGACTTCATCTAAATTATTAATTTTTGTCATTCTTTGTTGTTTTGGTGTTGTATATAAAAAACGTTGCCTAATTCCATGCCACGAGGATTTACTCCTGTGTTTTCCTCTAAGAGTTTTATAGTTTTAGCTCTTAGTTTTAGGTCTGTGACCCATTTTGAGTTGATTTTTAATAAATGAGGTGTGAGGTTGGCATTCAACCTCAATCTTTTGCTTTGGGATATCTAGTTGTCCCAAGATTATTTGTTCAAAAGATTATCCTTTTCTCATTGGAATATATTGGCACCCATGTCAAAATCCTGTTGCCCATAAATATAATAGTTCCTTTCTGGACTCTGGACACAATTTTATTCCATTGACCTAAATATTTATTCTTCTACCAGTAAAACATTGCCTTGAATACCATAGATTTTTAGTAAGCATTAAAATTAGGATGTGTCAGGTCTCCAAATGGATATTTTCCTAATTATTTTACTCTTGTTTTCTTTTTTTTTTTTTTTTTTTTTTGGCTAAGAATGTTGAGCTCTACTACAGATTTACCCACATGTATTCCCAAAGAGAAAGCAACACCAACACCAAAGCACAACCCCTGGGAAAGTTATTCTGGTTTTAGGTTACCAAGGCGACAGTAAAAACTTTGGGAAAACAATTGGTTCACGTCATTGGGAATGTAATTTTCATCATTCCATTCACTGTAAGGAACAGAACCTAAAGCAAACTGTCTGTGTTTCCAAAAAATATATAGTTTCCCCAAAATGGGAATCTCTCAAATCTGAACCTGTGTCATTCCATATAGAATTACCCAATTTAGCCACTTTACTTATAAGCCAATGTTTTACCTTTTGTACTAAAGAATTCAATGCACTGATTGAGTTATTCAGCTGAGATATACTCATCTGATTTTCTTAACCCTATATCTACAACAATTGCATGGCTACCTTAGCTCATAGAAAAGTTACAGTTTATAGACCTCAACGATCAATGAATTATCAGCGAAACAGGTATTCAGTGCTGGCTTCTTTAACATTTCTTAAACATTTTAACAACTGTCCAGTAGGCAATGATGCTACTTACTTTAAATGGAAAATACTCAAAAGAAATTTAACAGCCAGTTTCACAAAAGCTTGAAATTCAATGACATATTTGAGGCCTGTATGGAAACTAAGTCTTGTAAATCACACTTATCATGACAGGTTACAAGACCACAGAATATTTTATGTTCTGTTGAAATAAAACCACATTTTAATTTTTAATACCTTAGTAATAATTACTTGGAATCATTGAATTTAACTCATCCGAGTATTTCTACGTAGGTAGTAAATAAAATGTCATAATTAAAGACATTATTACAACATTGAAAAATACATATAATCCTGTAACACAAACTATATACTTAGCAAATTTTTCAAAAGGCTACCATTTTCCATCTCTAAGAAGTTTAAGTAAAGTGTTCTGGTTGACTTTGCTGATTTTTTTTCAAGTGAAGAGCACATTGTGGTGTAATCCTTCATAAATTTAGAATATTCCAGTTCCAATTATACACATCTATCTGTACAAAAGTTAGTCCTAATTATTTGAAGTGGCGAGTCGTCATGCCCACTCATCTCGTACAAGGGTTTTCTGCATCGCAGGGATCGGGCTTAGGGAATTTCTGAAGAGGAAGCGCACCTGAATTTGTGCCATCTCCCCTCATTAGCTTAATTACATCGCAAGCTGGACAGATTATAAAGACCCCCGACTGTGGATGCCCTGAAGCGGAATGGGAGCAGATTGGCCAGAAGGACTTGCCAGAATACCCAGGGCTCAACATGTCACTTCAGCTTCTGTGACAGAAACCGGTCTTGGTCAGTTGCTAATGGAAAGATACATCAAAACCGATTACCAATGGTTTCTGGTTAGATTTATGATACAAATCATATGCTGCTGTTTGCAACAAGTAACAGGCTTTTCTAGTCTTTATTTTATTTTGTTTTCCTTTTTTTTTTTTGATGATAGAAAAATATTTTTCAGGAATTGCAGCTTCTTTTTAGCCAAAGCCATTGCCTCCATGGCACCGAGTCTTAAGACTATGGCTGGGACCTTGTTATGCTGCCAGCTTGAGCAGATTATAAGATATAGTTTCAATATATTTTTCTAGAATCATAAATTTTTGGCAATCCACTCAGATTCTAGCCAGACTGTCTGGGGCCTTAGCAAAGTAGTAATAGGAACAAAGCAATTATTCTGTACTCACCGTAAATATTGAACTGGATTTATCTGGCATATAAATGTTGTAGGATGCTACTGATATAGAACTTTAAAAATTATGCCCTACTTTCTTGGCAAAAATTTTTAACACAGTGGAAGGACATCTGTTGCTTTAGCCTATCCAGCATCCATTTTATCTTTTTGTTAAAAACACGCAAACACTATTCCAAGCAGATGAAATCCATAGACGAATAAAATGTTTACCCCTTAAGCATGGAACTTGCATTGCAGTGGAGAAAGACCAGGACAGTTCACGTATAAATCACATGACTGTTAGAAAAATACATCAGTGGTCTTATCTTGCTTTGGGTGCAGATCACAGCATTAAATATGGTGTTTGGCCTCAGATGTGAGTACGTAAAAGATGTGAAAGAAAATGAGTCATTTAGATATCTGGTGAGAGCCACAGACAGAAAACGACTACCATAATTTAGCTGGACCAGCTGATAAAAGTGAGTGGCAGGTAGGACGGAGCACCCAAGGAAAACGCTATTCTCCAGGCCGGGGTCGCTGCACTGACTGCTGCCCACAGTGCACTCCAAGGGCCGGCAGCAGCAGCACCACCCACGAGGAGCCTGATGATGTGAAACGCCCTGGAGCTCCGCCTGAGACCCATGGAATCATGATCTGTACCTTGGACAGTTTTTACGGCACTTAAACTCGGCTTAAAATTAATTTCAAAGTACATTTAACTTGTATTGTAAAGTTTATAAAATCTTGGCATAGATTTAGAAAATATCAGTGTCTAAAAAGCTCAGCCAGTATGTGGTATTATTTTTTAGAATAATTTTACATAAGAAATGTTATGCAGTACTCACAATGTTGTAAGGAATTTTTTTAAACTTAAATGACATACAGTAGCATTATGAAAGCTAAATAAACATTTAATGTCTGCAGAATGTTCTATCAGAGTGATGCACTGTAATTAAATATAACCCTCTTAGCAACCATTAAGGTCAATTTGACTTTTTCATGATCATACTAAAAAAATTTATACAAGAGCTTGTATGTGTTTCTGATATTATTTTTTCAGAAATTTCAATACACGAGGAATAAAAAGCAAAACTGTTAAGACTTTTGGTATACATCTCCAAGATAGATTGCCAAATTTATATTCTCTGATTACTCCACTTTTGAGTATAGTAAAGTAACTTCTACTTATTTAAGTGTTATATTCTATTCGAACTCTAATGTTTCTCATGTAGTTAGAACAAAGTATTCCTTAAATATTAGCAGTATCTGTCCGTGAGTAAGCTTTTCAAGGAGTCATCATATACCCCATATTTCTATCCATATATTGAAATCCAAAATGATAGCATAGAAGCCAAAAATTTATAAGTTGAAGAAAAATGTTAAAACACCATTATTCATAAATCTCATTTAGGAACTATCTTTGGAACTGACATTGTAATGCCAAATAAGAATGGTTTTTTCCAAGTAGATATTTAGAAAAGAAGATAAAGTGCAAAATAATAGGAGTTTCCAGAATAATATTGTTCAATTATTATTAGCCTATTACTTTATTGTTCTAATTTTTATCTTGATCATATATAAGAAAATTAAAATATTTTTTAAAATTTATATTTAATGAGGCATAAATGTTGCATATTCTGACTCTTCCCCAAATAATAAAAATATGCAAGACTATATCCAACAAGCAAAAATTAGTCTGTATACTAAGCATACTGAAATTTTGTAAGAACATTTATGTAATGTATAGGATATGATTGTACTCTAATAAATCCTTTTGTAATATTAATCCAGTAAAATAGCATTCTACTGATTTGAATAATTTCAGGTAACACAATGATTAAAGTGAAACATAAGCCTAATACATTGACAAATATATGTTACATGAACAAATGCAAAAAATAGAACTAGAGAAATGCACAAGCTCTGTAAACATGTTCTAACTTAACACTTCCCGACATAAAGTGGAAACTAAGTAAAGTGATGTCTACAGACACTGCACAGGTTTGATACGGGTGAACATTTAAGGTAGGAAAGTAAACTTGGACTCTGTAAATAAAACAGTAGGTTTAAATATAAACTTACTAGGTATATATGAACTTGGGAATTGTGGCTGTCAACAAAATATGAGTGTTACTAAAATGTCCATATATTTGAAATTCAGAAATAAATTAATATTTGGGTGTTAATTTTGACATACTTTAACAAAGTGTTTATTCCATGCCACAAACAGTCAGTTACAGGGTTTACAGAAAGGCATTACCTCGTGTGTGTATGAAGAAAAACAGTGGTCTTTTTCCTCCCTGAAAAACAACAGCACCAACTTAACTTTATACATTCTTCCTAATGCTTAAAGTGATATAAGTCGGAAAACACTGCCAAAGCGATCAGAGGATTGAAAGCAGGTTTCATCTGTAGCAAAAGTTTGACTTTTTGCATAATAAGAGCCATTTTATTACCCTTACAATTGTGTTAGATACCAAAATTAGTTTTATTTTACTGTAGTGACATAGGACAGCAAGCTACTTGGAGAAGCAAGGGTTTTGTCTTGAGGCTTAAAATTTACAAATTTATGTAAATTTCCATAAGATTTTGAAACACTTGATTGGATGAATCTAGTGGCTAGAAATAATCGTGAGGAAGAGAGGACAGGAAAACTATCTAATCCTAACCCATTAAACCTCCATGCAGGCTAAGAAGAAAATACTTTGGGAACTTAATTAGAACATGTTAAAAAATATTGGCATTAATGATTAAATTGGAGGAACAAAATAAAGATATTATTTTCCTAAGAGGGGCAGTTCAAAGCCAAGACCTCAGTGTGTTCAGAGTGAGCTACAGCCCATGCTTAAACTTGCATTTCCAGGAACGTGATATCATGTGTGAACCAAGAGCTGAGGGAGCCCCTTGCAGACAGATACATGCCATTCCAACTCCTGAGGCCTGTGACATCACCAAAATCTTGGGAATAATGAGCTCAGGGTCCAGGACTGTGACTCAGGCAGAGGGGCTGGGTTGACATGGGGGAAGAGTACCTAGATAGACAAGATGTTGTCGAACATTCTAGAGTCCATGTAGATGCTCATTTTATCAGTGAATGTATGCATTAATTCTATTATGAAAAAATAAATGAATAGTCCCATGTATTCATGCACATATACAAAAGAAACTGCATGATAAGAATGTGCCATGCAAAAAATAGACCTTGTTTATAAAGGGATTTTTCTCAACCATTTTAAGTCAAGCATTTTCTCCTTTGTTTTCAGCTCAATGATGCCCTGAATCAGATCCGTAAGCTCCAGAGGTTGCTGGATGACCAGAAAAAAGCAAACGAAAACTTGGAAACTGAACTCAGGCACTTACAAAACCGGTAATTACTTTACACACACACACACACACACACACACACACACACACACACACACACACAAATTGTTCAATTCAAGATTGGGACATTAGAAAAGAAAATCTTGGTATTGTTTCTCATATTTTTCTTAAATATCAGTATTATTTTCATTAACTAGAAATATTAATGAAAGAAGCTTATAACTCTTACTATTTTTTGCCTAGTGGATGTTGTATGGTAAAGAAAGTTGAATATTTAAAATGAACTTTGGTTCTAAAAGGTGATTTTCTTTTTTAAAAAAATATTTTATTGTTTATGCTATTACAGTCATCCCAACTTTCCCCCTTTGCCTCCCCACCCAGCCTGCCCCCCACTTCCGTAGTCAATCCCCACACCACTGTCCATGTCCACGTTTTTAACTAATCCCTTCACTGTCTTCCAATCAGCCCCCACCCCCCCTCATAGCTGTCCGTCTGTTCCATGATTCGTTGCCTCTGGTTCTCTTTTGCTCATTAGTCTATTTTGTTCATAGATTCCTCTTATAAGTGAGATCACATGGTATATACCTGAGAAAACCCCAAAACACCAATTCTAAAGAACTTACACTCCTCCATGTTCACAGCAGCGCTATTTACAATAGCCAAGGTTTGGAAACAGCCTAAATGCCCATCAGTAAATGAGTGGGTAAAAAACAAACTTTGGAACAATTATACAATGGGATACTATGCAGCGAAAAGAGAGAAGGAACCCCTGCACGGTGCAACAGCATGGGTGGAACTGGAGACTATAATGATAAGTGAAATAATAAAAGGTGTAGAATTTCTAAAAGGCAGAAGGAGCTTCCAGAGCACATTTCACATAAAGCAGAAAGAATGGTACTATATGCAAGAAAAAATAAGTTGTAAACCATACAATTTGTTGGGTAGTTGATAAAAGAAGCAGCATATTAAATAAAAGTAATGATTTATTAATTGATAGACGTGGGAAGATGTCTTTTTCATGTATGTGGTAGGGGTGACATGTTGTGTGAAAAATGTTTTCAGCTGAGAGAGGTGACAATAAATGTGGTATAATTTTTGCTACAAAAGTGGGCAGAGGTGTCAGTGTGATTTGCACTATAAGGACGAGGTGAAATTGGCACTCTAATTTATACAAATACTCTCAGAAACATAATTGATTGCCTGTGATTGAAGCTAAGAAAAAGCAACAAGCGCCTCTAGGAAACTAAAAGGGATTTTGCTTTTTTCTGGGCGGACATCTGGCAGTAAAACCACGGAAGAGCCCAGAGCATTGGAAAGTATTATCTTGGTATAAATCAGGCTGAAATAAAGCAGCAATTTCCTTCTGAGTTGAATGAACAAAGCCAAGTATAAAACTGTACTTAGAGGGATATTTCCTTAAAACCTTTTGATATAGTATAGAATAGTGCCTCGTATCTCAGTTTTTAAGATAAAGAAATTAATATTAAAAAGATGCTACATAAACTTACATAGTTATTTCCAAGCGAAGCCAACTTGTAAAATTTAATTCAGTTAAAAATACGCCTGATTTTCCTCACCGCCCCATTAATTAGTAGGAAAATGAAAACTTACTAATTGATGAGTGAATAAAGCTTACTGTTATGCAGTAAATTAGCTTGTATCTTTCTACAGGGCTTTGTCATGCACTGAGCCTTGTGTCTTTCTCTAACCTGGAGGAAGGTCTGACTCGCAGGAACCCAAGGGCAGGAGGCTGGAGGCACAGCAGCCAGCTGCTGGCCTCTCCCTGGCCCCTGAGTGCACACTGCCAAGAGCGTTTGCCAGTCCATACAGTAACGGCTAGTCCATGTTCCCATGAGGAAATGTGAACTCCTTTCTCTTGGCTTGACATTCCTCCTGCCGAACTGATTCCATCTGGACTGTTTCTGATGTAGCTTCTGTTGTCTCCCATCCCATCCCCTACAAACCACCTGCCTGAGGGATGCACCCAGCTGGAACCTTCCATGTGGACCCTTGGAGGGACTCTCATCTCAGCTATGAACGAGAACTGAGTGCAGCTCTGAGAAGCTCAATATACCTTCCTCTGCCTGACCATGTTTCTCTGCTTTTCTGCATCCACACCGCACGTAGATGTGGGGCAACGAGAGGCATCTTCCTCCCAGGATCCCAAATGCAAGTGGACAACAAAAGTCTCCCCGCGCCCTGTCCTCAACACCTGACTTACCTTCTGTAGCAGTTCCTTCCACACAACCCATCTCCAGACCAAAGCACATAAAGGGGAAATTAAAACTCTTCTGGAAAGTTTACTCTTCCCACAGTCCCAGAGCCAAAAAGAAGTGGCTGTTCATTTTGTCACTGTGTCATGTCCTATATCTACCATGTCTACCCTAGAGCTGGACGATTGTGATAAGCAGACGAGGCAGTTCCCTCTATTACTTTGATAGACTCTTGTCATAGGTACCACCTACAAGGCTACTATTTATCCTTGGTGCTTCCATATATTGATTGATTTCATCCTTATAAGACCTATGTGCTGGGACCTGTCGTTTCCCTAACCTCATGAGGGAATCGAGGCACAGTAGGTTGAGTGGACAAGATTGTAGAAGAAAACACTAGAAGAGGACTCAGCCTTACTCGGGAATGGAATTTTCTTAGTGCAATTTTGGTTTGTACCGATAATGGTTTCAGACTGTTCTTGGCTTAGGTGATTTCCCTACTAAGTGTTGAAAACAAAAACCATTCTTTTTAGTTATATCTCACTGTGTAGCAAATTATGCCAAATGTTAGTGGCTAAAAGACCAATGATTCTTGCTATTCAAAATTCTGTGGGTTGACTGCGTTTGAAAAGTTGGTTCTTCTGCTGTGTATGATATTGGAATTGACTTGGTCGCTCTTGAGCTTACATTCAGCTCGGAGTTCGGTGCTGGGATGTGGGAGATGGTCTCACTCAGATGTCTGTGTCCTTGGGCTTTTTCTCCATGTGGTTAGTTTCTTACCACTGAATAGTGCAGCTTGTGCTTCCAAAATGGTAGCCGGTTCTCAAGAGGGTAAAGTGCATTTTCACTTTAGCCCGTGGATCCCTGCTTGGCCTCTTAGCCACACTTCCTTCAACATAAGTGGGCACACACCAGAGCCAGATAAAGACACTACAAACAAGAGAATTGGAGGCCAGCATCCCTGATGAACATACACATAGAAATCCTCAACAAAACATTAGCAAACTGAATTCGGCAATACATGATAAAGATCATGAACTATGATCAGGTCTGCCTTATTCCTGGGATGCAACACTGGTTCAGTATCTGAAAATCAACTAACATGACATACCACATAAACAAAATGTAGGCCAAAAAAACATATGATCATATCAACAGATGAGAAAAAGTGTTTGACAAAGTCAACAACCATTATGATTAAAAAAAAAAAAAAAAAAAAAACAAAACCTTGCCCTGGCTGGCGTAGCTTGGTGGATTGAGCGCGGGCTGCGAACTAAAGGGTCGCAGTTCGATTCCCAGTCAGGGCACATGCCTGGGTTGCATGCCAGGTCCCTGGTGGGGGCCACGTGAGGGGCAACCACACATGTATGTTTCTCTCCCTCTCTTCCTTCCCTTCTGTCTAAAAATAAATAGATAAAATCTTTAAAAAAAAAAAAAAAACCTCTCACCATAGTGGGAGAGAGGATACACACCTCAACATAGTAAAGGCCATGTATGACAAACCCACAGCTAAAATCCTCAGTAGTGAAAAGCTGAAAACATTTTTTTAAGATCAGGAATAAAACAAGGATATCCATTTTTACCCCAATTTATCAACATAGCACTGGAAGTCCTAGCCAAAGAAATCAGATAAGAAAAAGAAATAAAAGGCATCCAAATCAGAAAAGAATGAGTAAAACTGTCATTATTTGCAGATGACATAATACTATAGAGAATCTTAAAGATTCCACCAAAAAACTATTAGAACTGATAAATGAATTCAGTAAAGTAGTGGCATGCAAAATCAGTATTTAGATATCAATTGCATTTTATATACCAATTTCAAACTATCAGAAAGTGAAATTAAGAAAACAGTCCCATTTATAGTTACATAAAAAAGAATAAAATACCTAGAAATGGATTTAACCAAGGAGGTAAAAGACCTGTACTCTGAAAACTGTAAGACATTGAAGAAAGAAACAGAACATTCAAATACATGAGAGGACATACCATGCTCATGGGTAGGAGGAATTAACATCATTAAAATGTCCATACCACAAAAAGCAATCTACCGATCCAGTGCAATCCCTATCAAGATACCAATAGCATTTTTTACAGAAATAGAATAAATAAACCTAACATTTATATGGAACTACAACAGATCCTGAATAGCCAAGCAATATTGAGGAAAATAAAAAGTTGGAAGGATCACACTACTTGATATTGAATTGCACTATTGATACAAGGCTATTGTGATCAAAACAGCATGGGCCTGGCATAAACACAGACATATAAATCAATGGAACAGAATAGAGAGCCCACAAATAAACCCTCACCTATGTGGTCAATTAACCATGGCAAAGGAGGCAAGAGCATACAATGGGGTAAAGACAGTCTATTCAATAAATGGTGTTGGGAAAACTGGATAGATACATGGCAAGAAAACAAAACAGCTGCTTTGTTACACCATATACAAGAATAAACTCAAAATGGAGTAAAGACTAAAATGTAAAACCTGAAACCATAAAATTCCTAGAAGAAAACATGAGCAGTAAACTCTTTGAGATTACTCAGTAATATTTTTGGATATGTCCCCACAGACCAGGGAAGGAAAAATATAAGAAAATAAATGGGACTATGTCGAACTAAAGTTTTTGCACAGTGAAGGAATCTGACAAAACAAAAAGTCAACCTACTGAATGGAAGAAGATATTCACCAATGATCCATCTGGTAAGGGGTTAATATTCAAAATATATAAGGAAAACATATAACTTAACACCAAAAAACAAACAATATAATTTAAAAATGGACAGAGGAACTGAACAGACATTTCTCCTAAAAGGACCTACAGATGGCTAATAGCTATGAAAAGATGCTCAACATCACTGGTTATCAGAGAGCGTCAGCATAGTTTGTATGAACAACCCACAAGAGGATTTGTGGTAGGGAAATTTAATATTTTTTTGCCATGCCACAGATGTATATAAAATGTGAAGTAATATATACAGAGAATAGTTTGCCACTGGTGATTGTCATGTTTTTAATAATGCCTATCTTACAATAATGACTTGACTCCTACAGAGATTAATAAAAATATGTGCAGAAAGGAGCTGCTAGACAGTTGACTTCCGATCAGGCTGTTGAAAACGGTCCTGGGCCCGCATCCCAGGAGGAGCCGTTACACAGACTTTAAAGACGAGTGTGGAGCGGACATGGGCACAGTGCACACATCACACGCCAAGGCCTGCGGTGCCCTGGCCTGGCCCCGGCCTCTTTCTAGGAACAAGAATGTGATTGCGGTGGGAGACAGTCATCTCCAAAGCCTTCTTGCCTTGGCTGGTGTGCAGCGCCTGCCCGTGTGTGTGAGCTTGGGGCACATGACACCACACGGAGTGGAAAGCTGGAGAATGGTTACTTCTGAGTTCAATACATTTTTACCTGTTATCATGATCCATTTCTAAATCATTGCCTATTTTAATTTACTTCTAAAATTTTCTCTGCACCCATTTTTTCCCTTCATTCTTCTTCTGTTTCTCGGTAAATTAATTCCAAATGAACAATGATATGTGATAAACTAATTGGGACTGAATTCACATTTTGGTACAACTCCATCATCTTGGAATTTCCATTTTCCAACATTCCTAAATTCCTTATCTTTATTTTTTATGCTTAATTACTTAGTATATCACTCCTAATTTAATAAAATGACATAATTCACAGTAAAAAATTTAGTTGTTCCATTTTTCATTCAAGCTTTTTCTTTTTCTTCTGTAAAAATAATCATCTTTATGTTCCATGGATACAATATTTTAACCTCTTGGAAAATAGGTAACTATTTACTTTTATTCAGTTTTTTCCCTTGTTTCTTCCCAATTACAATTCTCTTCTTTGTTGGTTCCAACATTCATTCACTATTCTCATTCTTCTAACTTCACCCAGAACTGGTAGACACCCTCAGGTGACTCTCCACTTTCCCTGAGGCTTCATCGCTTGCTTTATTGCTGGGCCACATTTTCTAGTGGGATTGTGGGAGACTTTTCTTCTTTTCAGAAGCCTTGGCTCCTGACCACCTCAGAATTCGCCCATGTTTTGGGAAAGCTGGCCTTCAAGTCTTGAATGTGTCACTCCAGTCCTTGTGGTTCCTGGAAGCCCATCTCATTTCCCCCCAGCCCCGCCCAGCAGCGGCTTTGTGGCTGCGCCAAGCCCTGGCAGAACCGATATCTACTCTGGGAAAAGAATGAGAAATGCCTGGAGGTCACCAGCTCACACCCACAAGGCTCTCTCACCTCCGCAGTTTCAGCCCCGCTAGTTCTGCTGCACCTAAACATTCCAGATGCCTTCATAACTAAGATTTTGCCATTTGGCCATTTATTTTTTAGTTGTTGTTGGCAGTAGCCTCAGCCTGGGTTGATCTATTTTCTCTTATTTGGAGCAGAGTTCCCATTAATTAAATTTAAACTCATATGATGTCACCTCTTGTTTTTTTTTTTTTAGTTACAAAATATAGTTTTCATATTCTGATTTCATTCTCATGGAATTATTCTGTCTACCAATCTGAGTAGCACTGTGGAACATCGTTTTGGGTATGCTTTTCTGGGGCCCCTCAGTAGCTATACTCATTTGAAGACACTAGCCCCTCGGCTGCGGAAAACCAGATGCTTGTGGAACACTCAGCAGTGTCTGCGCTGACAGCGTGCTGTGTTGGACACGCTGGAAATTCTCACGTTGGTGAGTTGCCAGGAGACAGCTCTCTGCCTTCAGTCCCTGTCTACTCAAGTTCTCTCTCTCCCCACTGTGGAGACCCCAAGACAAGCAAACGACTCATGCCTTTAAATTCACCAGGCCCTTGGGGTTAGAAGGGCATTTTTTGGAATAAAAGTCACAGGGAGGCCTGCGCAGTTTCTGCAAAGGCCTTCATACGGGGCTGAGCGAGGACCCGCAACAGGGAACCAAAGTGCTCCCCGAGGCAGGTCTGCATCTTTGCCCACAGCATCTGCCCTGTTCTTCAACATATGATCACCCCCTAGTTTGCACTCCCATGGGTCTGGTAGAAATCAAAACATGAGAAGCACCCCTGGGAGCTGCCCATGTGTGCCCACAAAGCTGTAAGAATTATTACCGAGACGGGGCCCAAGGAGGAGGAGAGCAGATGCAGGGCAGGGCGAGGCGCTGGCGGCAGTGGGGAGGGAGCCACGCCCAGAGTGCCCTCTCTCATTTTCCCAGGTCCATGTGTGGGTCTCTTTTATGTGGAATACAAATGGGTGTTGTTTTGAGTCAATGAGAGTTTTGTCTTTTAGAAAAGGGTATAAAATATTCACAAAAAATGTCATAAATAAATTAGCGAGCTTTCTTATCCTTGCCCGTGTGTGTCGGCTGCTGTCTATTCTCCGGCTTCCTGCAGGCTCCTGCTTCCACAGTTCCTCCTCTACCCTGGGTTTGGGGGCTGCATTTGGATTTTGTTTCTACTATGAAACAAAATTGCAGTCATTGCAGTTATTTTGTGAAATCTTGGAATACAATTACATTTTAAATATCCCCCAGATGAAGACTTGCTCATTTTTCTATTTGCCTCTGTTCTTGCTGCCCTTGTAGAAACATGCAAGTAAAAATATAGAAGCTGGAGATAAAAATGCATAGTTTTATTAAGTAAATTTTATTTTACCATGACTTGTTGATAACTGTTAATGCTTTAGATGTAAATCAATGATGAACATTATTGATGTCCATAAATGGCCAACCCATACCCCAATTTCCATATTCTTGAATTCCTAAATTTGTGTCACTGTTCAGGGGATGGAAGTCTATTTGTAGGTCCATGTATCTTAGGGACAGTCCTTGAGTACTTCTTTTTTATCTTTTCCATCCAGTTAATAGCCATAATATTGTACACATTTAAACTTCTAACAAGGATCCCAATCAAATTCATATTTATTAATTTATACAGTGGGGATTAGGCCCAGCTTAGTGTTTTTCAGACCATGCATATCTTAAATGTTTTTTTTTTTGGTGAAAAGAAAACATCCTAATGTAAGTATGCAGGTGACTTTAACGTAATTGTAAAGAGTTCATTTGGTTTATATGTTTAAGTGTTTAAATTTCAGCTGAGGAAAATTTTAGATACAGTGTTATTTGTTACTTGTTTTTCTTTTCTGTGTTTTCTTTCCACCTGGTTATCATCAATTATTCCTTCAGCAATGCCAATATATGTTTGTCCCATCTTTTTTTTCCTGTGTAATTTTCTCTCCAAACATCTTAAACATTTCGTTTTTTTCGCCCTCTGAATTATGAGAGAGCTTTTCAAGTTTGCTAAATTTTCCTTGCTGTTAGCAACCTTATGCAGGACAACTTCAAAATCTCTTTTACATGTTTTGGTTTACCTTTCTCTTATCTCTAATATTAGTCATTATCTAATCATAGTCTCTCCTTCTAATGCCTCACATTTCCATCTTAAAGGCCATTTCACGTTGCATCTTGTGGGGGATGCCTAAGAGAGTTAAACATACACACAATTTCAAAATCTAAGTTTTCTTTGAATGTTTACTCTATTCTGACTTCCTTGGTATTTCCTTGGAAGAAATGGTAATAATGGTCCTTGCTGTTCATTTTCTTCTGTTAATTGTTCTGTCGATTTAAATTTTCTTATATGAAGAGACATATATTCAGGTCAAATTACCTACATTTTAATAAATTCTTTTTCTAAAACTTTTTGCAGAATTTATAACTTGTGGTCCCAGTGGAATAGAGAAAACATGACGAGCTCAAAATTGTAACAGAAATGGCAGTTACCTTGACGATTTAGATGGTGAGTCATAGGGATGAAGAATAAGAATAAAATTTGTTCCAGCTGTTGACTTTCAAGCAATGAGAACTGTAGCAATTTGGCAGTTAGTCATATTTGAAATGCTCTGACACCTTCCTATTAAAATACCTATCACACATCGCAAAATCTTAGAACATTTCCGCAGCACTGGGAAATAGTACGCTGAAACTTTCCGGTGTGCAGAGAGCCTGGCGCTTCTGTCAGGAAGCATCAGGACCTGCCTGCCTGACTCCAGCATGGCCTGGGGCTCTGGTTTTCCTTCTCTCTCTTCTGCCCCACCTCCATCCCCGCTTCCTCTGCTTTCTGCCCTACTTTCATTTCTCTCCCCGCTTTATGTCAGAAGACTGTGCATTTTGTAGGCAGCTCTTAAATGGCTAAAGGGGTGGTTTTCACTCCCCGCCTTTGCTCTCTATCATTTTTCTGCCAAATTCTCCCCTCTTGTCCCAACAGGAACTCTTGGCAAGGAAAAAAGGAATATGAAGTACTTCAGGAGATCCGGCATAAATAGTTGACTTGCATCCGTGCGTGTTAACGGTTTTCTGCTTGGCCCTGATTGTGGTATGCTTTATACCACGGTTTCTGTACTGTCTACTATAATCCAGGTTCGGTACTTCGAGTCTCGTCTAAACAAAAATGTATAGTTATGCAAAGATGGTTAACTGCTAAAATGTTTCTTCAGTGTTTCATGGCCTAGACTTGTGATGCTGTAGCTCTAGGTCATTTAAATGTTACTTGGGATTTAATATAATACATTGGCAATACTGAATGATTGATAATAAAAAGTGAAGCAAATTATCGTAAGAGTAAGTACAGAAAATGTGTTTAATATGCAGAATATTCTCTCATTCCTAAAATATTCCTCGTGGCTTCTACAGCAAGTTAGATCTGCAGGTTTGCATTACTAAAGAATATTAAGCATTCTGTCAAAAGGAGCTGACCCATTCTCTATTCTACTCAATTTCCAGCTTTGAAAATTAAATTTTCAAACAGCGCTGGCTAATAGAAATACAATATGATCCAGGTATAAGCCATGTAAAAAAAGAAGAAAGAAGTAGATAAAATTAAGTGTAATAATATAGTACATTTAGCCCGATTTATCCAACATATTACCATTATCAGTATGCAATAAATATAACAATGAGACAAACAAATAAGTGGAAAGGTATTCTATGCTCATGGATTACCAAGAATAATATCATTAAAATGTTCACATGACCCAAAGCAAGCTACTGATTCAATGCAACTCCTGTCAAAATTCCAATGGCAATTTTCACAGAAATAGAAAGAAAAACATAAAATCCTTATGGAATGACTAAAGACTCTGAATAGCCAATAGATCTGGAGGCCACGCACTCCCTGATTTCAAACTATTTATTACAAAGCTATTGTAATCAAAACATTATTGGATTGGCATAAAAAGACATATAGATTAATGGAACAGAGTAGAGAGCCCTGAAATAAACCTACACATATATGGCAATCAATTTACTACAAAGGAGCCAAGAATATGTAATAAGGAAAAGACAGTCTCTTTAATAAATCATGTTGGGAAAACTGTACATGATAAAGAATGAACAGAGATGACTAAAATGAGCTCAAAATGGCTGAAATATTTGAATGTAATTCCTAAAATCATAAGATGCCTGGAAGAGAACACAGGTTCAAGCATCTAGGCATTGTTCTTGATGCTGATTTTTTGAACTTGACTTCTAAAGCAAAAGCAGAATGGGAAAAATAAACAAGTTAGACTATATCAAACTAAAAAGTTTCTGCACAGCAAAGAATGCCATCAACAAAAGAAAAGTCAATCTACTGAAAGGAAGAAACTGCTTGCAAACCACCTATCTGTTAAGGGGTTAATATTGAAGATATAGAAAGTAAACTTACAAACTCAATAGCCAAAAAACCCCAAACAATCCAATTGAAAAATGGGCAGAAGATCCAAACAGACAATTTTCCAAGGAGACATACCAACGGCCAACAGACATAGGAAAAGATGCTGAACATGACTACTCCTCAGGGAAATGCAAATGAAAACCACAATGAGATATCACCTCACACAAGTTAGAATGTTTACTATCAAGCGGACAAAACACAACAAATGTTGGCGAAGATGCAGAGAAAAGGGAACCCACACTGTTGGCGTAAATTGGTGCAGCTCCCGTGGAAAACAGCAAGGAGAAGCCTCAAAACTTGAAAGTAGGACTACCACTTGACCCAGCAATTGCACTTCTGGGAACGTATCCAAAGGAAACAAAGACATGAATTGGAGAAGATATCTGCCACCCTGTGTTCATGGCAGCATTGTTGGCAACAGCCAAGACCTGGAAAACCGGAGTGTCTACTGATGGGATGGACAAAGAAGATGTGATCTCCACGTAAAATAAAATCTTCCCATTTGTAATGATACAGACGAGCTTTAAGGACATTGTGCGATGTGTAGTAAGTCACAGAAAACAAATACCATATGATTTCACTTATCTGAGGAATCTGAAAAAAAAAAACAAGCAGCGGCTCATGGATTCAGAGACCAGATCACCGGTCGCCAGAGGGGGGTGGTTGCTGATGGTTGGGCAAAATGCGGGAAGGGCGTCAGAAGGCACTGGCCCTGGTTAAAAAGGAAACAGGTCCTGGGGGTAATCACTGGTAATCACTTTGCAATATGTACAAATATTGAATCATTATGCTACCCACCTAAAACTAATATAATGTTATGTGTCGATTCTACCTGAATAGAAACGAAATACTCTTTTAAAGTTTGTGTTCATTTTGCATGTAAAATGGCACAGCCTTGTCGGGAGCAGACACATTGCTTTGCTCAGCAGCCACTGGCAGCTCACGGCCACCATCCTGACAAGTGCAGAGCAAGCTGTGACTCACCAAGGACTTAAATTCCTTCCTCTGCAAATAGTAATGAACATTGGAGAGAAAGCAAGATTTCTTTTAATGCTAACTCCCTATTCTACATACGCTAATCTATTCAAGTAGACTATAGTAAAAAAAAAAAAAAAAATAGAAGCAAAATTTGAAGCCAATATCCATTCTAGAAAAACTGAATTAACTAAGTGGTTTTCTGTCAGATTATATTCTAGGCATTTGTAATAGGAAAATGCACACATTTTAAAATCATATATATGATTGTGGTCTGTCCAGAAGGTGTCTGGCCATGCAATATGAAATGTAGAGACACTTATTGAAGAAGATACAAGATAGAAGAAGCATTGTACAGAGGACAGTGACGCCTCAGTCCCCTTCAAAGTAGGCACCTTGGGACCTCACACAGTTCTTCCAATCTCTATCACCTGCCCTGTGGTATCTTCCTGAATCTCATCAACAGTCTGAAATCTCTTCCCTTTCTTTTTTCTATTTTTGACCAATTTTTAAAAATTTTATTGTTGTTCAAGTACAGTTGTCTGCATTTCCCCCCCCACCACTCCCCCCTGCCCCAGTCATTCCCACCTCCCTCCCCTGATTTCACCCCACCTTGGTTTTGTCTATATGTCCTTTATAGTTGTTCCTAAAAACCCTTCCCCACTTTCCCCCCATTATCCCCTCCCACTTCCCCTCTGGTTACTGTCAGATTGCTCTTAGAAATCTCTTCACTTTCAAAGTTGATTTTAGTTTTGGGAAAAGCCAGAAGTTACAGAGCGCCAAATCTGGGCTGTAGGGGGCTGAGTCACCTGGGTGATTTGATGTTTCACCAAAACACTCTGTGTGAGATGTGATGCATGAGTGGGCACATTGTTGTGATGAAGCTGTCAATCACCAGTTGCCCATGGCTGTGGCCTTCTGAATCATCTGAATAGCTCCCGAAGAGGAATGTTCAAGCTTAATGCAAAATCTGATGCAGATTCATTGCTCTACTCACTCATTTTGAATGAGACAGCCACACAGTATATGTGCTCACTCAACGGTGTCTGCCACCTCCACTGACTAGTACAGTGAAGTTGTCATTGTTCATGTATGCACGTTCCAGTCCACTCTCCTTGGCTGCCAGGTTACATCGATGTTGTGCAAACCTGTTAACAATGGCTGGGCTTTTTGCAGACAGATCTCATGCGTATATATGTGTATACATATATGAATATAAATTATGATCCTTTGAGATAATTTTATTTTATCTTCCTTTATATATAGAAGGCTCTACTGAGGGGATCTCAGTTTAATTTCAATTTCAGTTCTAGCAATTGTTACATTATTTGATCTCAGAGAAATTACTTTACTTTAAAAACTGTAATACTACTGATTGTATGGTTGTTATGGAGATTGGGATAATATATCTGTAAAACTTGGCATAGTCCTTGGCATTTATTTTATAATTAACATAATAAAAAGTTCCTCTTACATTGTAAAGCTTTTAATAAATTAATAATAGACACTATCAAGATGAAATTTGACAGATGGCTTAGTGACATAAGGGAGTCTGGGAAAATATAGCAAAGGAAGTAACAGAAATTACTTACCATTGACTAAGTATTGAGCCAGTGAATTAATGTCTTCACACATATTAACTTTTATTATCTTCACAATAAATCTTGAAAAACTTATTGCTGCTAGAAATAATTTATCAGAGGCATTATGTGTGCTTCCTTCTTTTTAGGTTTTATTTTTATGGAATGGGAGTCTCTGGGTCAATAATTATTGGATTTATGGGAATATATCTCTTGATATCATGCTATAGGTTTGTCCCTTTTCCTGTTGACAGTGCATTTCACCAATATTAAATGTATATTGCTAAGATATAAAGTGAAACCATATTTTCCCTGTGGAACTATTCTATAACTCAGCTGACTTCTGCCTTACTTAAGAACCAGAGGAGCGCGAGACAGGGGCCCACGTTCTCACAGTCTGATCGTTTGTGTTGGGGTGATGTTGGTTGATAAGATTATATGACTTTCAGGTGTACAATTCTATAAGATATCATCTGTATGTCAAACTGTATGCTCACCGCCCAGAGTCTGGTCTCCTTCCACCACCATAAATGTTCCTTTACTGTTATTATTTGGCTTTCTCTGGACCACTTAGTAACGCTCCGTTTTTACCTCAAGATGCAAATTAAAAATATTCATCATTGTTCTCCAACTCTTTGTCCTTAGTGCTTCCCTCTGAAATTTTAACATTTAAATTGATTATCTTATTACTTATATTTATATTGAAAAGTATCGGTCATAGCAGCATTCTAACTGTTTCATTGTTACCAGTGACTTTCTGCAATGTCTCTTTTCTGAATAAGAGAAGTATACTGTGTGGAAAAGGAAGCTATGCATGTCAGTAGCATTTACAGTGCATTGTTTACAAATATTAAATGCAAAATTACTGTTTGAGTTACTCAAATTTAATTGTAGTTCCCTTTTTATCATTTTCTTGTACATCCTTCAAATTTTATAACATGTATACATTATAACCCAATTTTGTAAGTTAAACTATGCATCATCAATTTTAGAAATACCTTAATATTTCTGATTTGCAAGAAAATACATAATCTTTTGTGGGTTAATATTATTGGTACACATCTCTTAAAAATCTTCATAATTCAGTGGATTCTTAAAGTCATTGGAGCCATTTGTGGAACAGTATATTCTGAAACCTTGTATCTATACAAAGCATATCACCATCAATCTTTATTTTCTAATTTTTAATCAAAGCTACACACATACATATTTCATAGAATCAACTATTCCTAAAAGGTTTGTTGAGATAAACAGCACTTCCTCTCACTGGCATACTATTTGCTTCTTTTGGTCTTTTCGGCCAAGCTTTGACATGGTGTCCACCCCCACTGTTTGCTTCATCAGTTGATTTTCCAAAATAATATACGATTAAATTCCCTCCTACTTCACTAGACATTCACATGACATTTTCCTCCCTGAAACCACACCCTCTTCTCAATGCAGTTTCACTGGCAACTTGGTTATTTCAATATCCAGAGTTTGTATTAATATGAATATATATATATAAGCCAGCCTTGCGCCTGTCCTCAGCGATGACTATTTTCCTTTCTTGTACATCTGCAGTTTCTGATCCTGCTTTTTCATTTGTCCTGTTTCTCTTGCAAGGAGACCAGAGTTCTCTATCTGGCTCTATTCCCTTTCTCTGTGCAGTATTTTGAAAAACGCCTCCCTGCGAGAGACCCAGGGTCAGCACGCGTCTCTCAGTTCATGTGCTTCCTTCTCTTCAAACTCATAGTCTGGTCCAATGCTTTCAAATGCGTTTTTATACATTTTTATGCATTTTCCCCCATTTTAATAATCATTTACAGTAGTTGGATAAGTCCTATACCAAGCTATCCTGTCTTATTGAGAAACTATTAAGTTTTTGACATTCTATTTCAGCCGCTCCCTCATGAATCAGGAAATTCAATTAAATCTCCTTTTAACTTGACACCTCCTTTCCTGCTCCTCTTCTGGTCTGGATGACCACTATCCACTACCCCCCACCCCCGGATCTGTACTTTCCACTCCTATCATTGGTTCCGGAACACAGCCTACATTAAAGAGGTGTCATAGAAACGCAATTTATATTATGTCACTTTCCAGGTGAAAACTTTTTAATAGCTTCCCATTAAACTTAGAATAAATATTTGAACTGCTTACAATGACCTATAAAACTTGCAATGATGTAAGCCTACTAAATGGTTTTCTATGCTCTTCTCTGTTCCTTCTTTCTGCTTCAGCAGCACTGATTTTTCTTTTTTTAATTTCCTGAAACTGCAATGCTCTACTCGTAGCTCTATTTCAGCACCGTCTGTCTTTTATGGCCATGACATTATGTTCTTCGTTCTTCCCTGACTTCTTTCTCTTGTTTCAGGTGACAGCTTAAATGTTATTTCCTTCGTAGGCACTCCCTGATCACATAGAACTTGAAGCTAAATCTCGCCGTACCTGACCCTTCCATTCAGGGTGCACTAGACAAACACATATACAGGTACACGCTTCTAACATCCATGTGTCTTCTCACGTGTAAACACGATGGGGACACAGCTTGTGTCTTTTTATTTACCATTCTATGCCCAGCGCTGCTACACGGTATGTGGTAACACAGTAGGTGTTGAACAAATGGTCATGGAATTCATGAAGAAATAAAAGAGTTTTAAAAATCAACCTTTGGAAGCTTGAGAGAGAATCAAAATTTTCAAGGAATCTTAGAGAACTAGAACTGGAGGAAACCATTAAGATGAACAACCTAATCCTATCATTGTACTAATCCTTCTGATAACATTACCTGCGTTTTTCATCATCCCTGTGTGAGGAAGTCCACTATATCAAAAAGAATTCTATTCTATTTCAGACACTTCCTATTATCCCTCTTACACTGGACTGTTTTAACTATAGTCTTATAGCAATAGTTCTCACTTTTCCAAAATAATTCTGAAAACAATGATACATATATTTCCTTTTCTCGTGATTTCTTCTGAAATGAAGCCATTCAAAGACACAATTAAAAATAAAAATTGTTCTTACATTTAATCTAATGTTAGAGACTGACATTTCATTTTGAAATGCTTTTTCATCACTGGAATTCTTTAAGCTATATAGGATGGGACAAAAGTGGGTTTACAGTTGTGAGTATGCAAAACACAGAGTTTATTCTTGGATAATTATTTATTAATTATTGTATTATTTTCCATATGAACAACCGTAAACCTCCTTTGCCCTGCCCTGAATATTGGATTGATTTCTTCATGCTGGTGCACAGGGTCTCATATTTGAAGGCACTACAAATAAGAAAATTTGATTTTCAACCCAGTGAAAATAATATACATTAAAAACAAATTTATATACAGTCTTCTATTTTATTTAACATTAAGGAAAAAATTAATATTGATAGTCTTCATTTTCCTTTTATTATCTTATTATCAAAAAGGAAATGAAAATCTTCTGTTGTGTACATATGCAGTAGAGTAAATACAGAAACTGTTTTGAATGAGTAGATTCATGTGTAACATGCAGAATCCAGTGACCCACATTAGCTGTGTGGGGAGGGGGTTAGAAACATATCTACATTTTATCTTATATACTGTAATATGAGCAAATGAGAAAATAGATTCAAAAGCATTTTTAAATTTTTAATTCAAGTGTTTTAATACTGTCCACTGTAATCATAAATAATTTTAAAGAACTGGTATACATTTTTTCAAATCAATAAAAGGAAACACCACTCACAGACACTTGCTGGCTCTTATGTGCATATAGCAATTTGCAAAATTGCGTTTCGTTGTTGTGATTCTTTGGTCCCTATTTCTGAACCGTTTTCATCACCAGTCTTCTTTGGCATGTAGCAGTTTGCTCACACAGTGACCCTCTTTCTCATAGGTATTCTTTGAGACTATATTAGACACCTCTAAAATTGCATTAAGTTTTATGGGTCTCTCGTACCATGAAATGAGTTATTATTTCAGCACAGTAAGTTACGTTTTCCAAACTGCAGCCTATAGAGCATCATTAATCTAGGCAAATGGAAGTATTTGGTGGTATAATTACATATCTGATCCTTTTAAGGTTCTGGCTGAATAAAAATATAAACCAAATGTAATATAATGGTATTTTAGACATTATACTGAAATCTAATAGGATAAATCATTTTTACATTTATAATAAAATGGTTGTTGACATAAGAATATGTAAGCAATCTTTGTCAAGATTCTACTGTAAGATTATGCATTGATTATCCTTTCTCTGCTCTAAACATAGCTATTAGGAATAAGACCTATTTTTTTTCTACTGGTGGACTCATTTTAGTTTGAGCCCCTTTCCTAAAAAAACTATACTCTTGGATTGAAAGAAGCAAACTAGGGATTGTCATTACATAGGTATGTCAACCTGTGACGTCACCTATGTTACAGCTCAGATTTGAGAGCAGTTGTTCTTATCTTACAAATCTAAGACCTATTTTTAAAAAGTCATTTAGAAACACAGAAAGGTTTTGCAAACAAATAAAACTCCATTGGCCAAAGGAAGCAACACAGAAACACAAAATAACAGTGTTGATGCAGCCAGATATTTGCCTGGGTCTGGATTTACCAAGTGAGCTAGGGGACTGGGAGTATGACTCAAGATGACAAGGAAAATCACCCCTCCTAACGCAGAGGGGAGGGAGGCAGGACACCCATTCAGAACAACCACAGAATCCCCAAAATTCCTCATCAAATCACAAGTCTGTTATCAAAATTGATCAAGAACAAAGAGACACACCCAAGTAATTCCAAAAAAGTTAATACATAATATAACTATAATTATGGTTGACATTTATAAAATGTAGTTAAGGATTACAGAAAACTTTAACCCATTAAATTATAAATTCAGATACTTGAAATTTTCCAGAAAATACTTTTCAGTAGTCCATAAAAAATAATAAAGAAACCTGATAGAGTAATTATTATTAAATACCTTACTCATGAATCAAATTCCTTACTCCTCCTTGAAACAAATAAACCAAGTTTTATATCAGAGTTTTATAGTTGAGTTTTACCAAGGCCTTAAGAAACAGATTTTTAAAAGTGATACTTAGACAAGCGTTTGATCTCCAAAATACATAAAGAACCGCCCTGGCTGGTGTAGCTCAGTGGATTGAGCGCGGGCTGGGAACCAAGCAGTCCTGGTTCAATTCCCAGTCAGGGCACATGCCTGGGTTGCGGGCCAGGTCCCCAGTGAGGGCCATGTGAGAGGCAACCATACATTGCTGTTTCTCTCCTTCTCTCCCTCCCTTCCCCTCTCTCTAAAATAAATAAATAAAATCTTAAAAAAAATACATAAAGAACCCACATGACTCTACACTAGGAAGACAAACAATCCAATTAAAAAATGGACAAAAGATCTGAGCAGACGCTTCTCTGAGGAAGACATACAGAGGACCCATAGACACTTGAAAGGATGCTCAGCATCACTAGCCATCAGTGAAATGCAAATAAAAACCACAGTGAGATACCACTTCAAAGCAGTCAGAATGGCCATCATAAAAAAAGCAACAAACAAGTGCTGGTGAGGATGTGGAGAAGGGGAAGCCTAGTGCACTGTTGGTGGGAATGTAGACTGGTGCAGCCACTGTGGAAAACAGTATGGAATTTCCTCAATAAACTAAAGATGGAACTGCCTTTTGATCCAGCAATTCTACTGCTGGGATTATACCCTAAGAATCCTGAATCACCAATTCAAAAGAACTTATGCACCCCAATGTTCATAGCAGCACAGTTTATAATAGCCAAGTGCTGGAAGCAGCCTAGGTGCCCGTCAGCAAATGAGTGGATCAAAAATTGTGGTACATTTACACAATGGAATACTACACAGCAGAGAGAAAGAAGGAGCTCCTACCCTTCATGACAGCATGGATGGAACTGGAGAGCATTATGCTAAGTGAAATAAGCCAGGTGGTGAAATACAAATACCATATGATCTCACCTATAAGTGGAACCTAATCAACAAAACAAAGAAATGAGTAAAACCAGAAACTTGGAAATAAAGAACAAACTGACAGTAACCAGAGGGTGTGGGGGAGGAAGATAAGGGGGGAAAGAAGAGGAAGGGGCAAGTCAAGGAATGAGTATAAATGACCCATGAACAAGGACAGTGGGGATGGGAGGGTTGAATGTAAGTGGAGGACAGGGCAGGGGAGAGCAATGGCAAAAAGGCGGGACAACTGTAACTGAACAACAATAAATAAATTGCAAAAAGAAATTGCTGAAAGGTTCAGGTAATTTGAATAACTCCCCCAAAAATGTTTTAGAGAAGTCCAACAGAGCACATTTCCTAACACATTTTATGAGATAGTAAATTACAGAAATTTTTACTTGATGAAAATAGTATAAGTAGATATTCACTCATTTCTGATTATAGGAAAAAATCCTAGATGATAAGCTCACAAATGGGATCTAGAAGTATACATTCCTCACAACCATATGGTGTGTATTCTCAAAATCAAGAAAGCTTCTCTATCAGAAAAATGTATTAATTTATTTCACTACTGCAATTGAGGAAAAGTCATAGGATTGTTACATAAAAATAATAGAAAAATTTAAAAATATTAATCCTCACTTATGATTCTAGGAATATAAAACTGCATTTTGGAATTTACCAATTTGCAGTTGGAATTTACCAACTGCAACTGGAATTACCAATTTGGAATTTCCAATAAAAACTTATCAAATATCATGCCTCACCACACTTGATTTGGTACATTCTTAGGTTTTTTACATACAAATTCCATGTACCTATATCCAGCACTGCCCTCCATTCTCAGGATGATATAAAAGACTTTGCTCTTTAAAACAAAGTTTTTCTGTTTCGCTCTCATATTATTTTCCCCATCTTATCTAGAACCTGGATTTTGCCATCAAATTCATTTATCTTTTCAAAGATTTTCTAACTTTCCCTTTGTACAGGAGTTTTCAATGCAGTCTACCTAATACAGTTAAGTGGTAGAAAGAATTATAAAATCCAAATTTAGCTAAACTGATATTGCCTTCTCTTAAAATCCTAATTTTTTCTTTAAATTGTTTTCTTGCAAATCTCTTGGGTTGAATATTCTTTAATTACCCGTTACTATCCAATTCCTCAACTACCACTTCTATTGACTAAATAAGCATTCCTGTGGCGCGCACTATGTCCTGAGCAGTATTTTAAGCAGCATCACATTTTAACACAGTATTGTATGTTAAGCATATGTGCGTAACTCAATCCATCTGTTCTTAACTACTATGCATAAAGTTTTTAGTTCCCATTATAAAAACACTATTTGCTCATTCCAGAAAAACTGGGGAAATAAGAAAACATGTAAAATAAACCACAGAAGTTATCTAAAATTCAGAAACACTCACTGACAGCATTTTGCTCAGTTTTACAGTTTCGTGAATGTGTGTGTACGTGCATCGGTCATTTTATGTGCATACAATGTGCACTTGTATTCTGACGGTTGTAATAGCTGAGGAATGAGTAACGTTTACTCTGTTATGCATTTTGATTTTTTCTAAATAGATATTCACTCATCTAGACCTAAATCAACCCTATATGTCCCGTCCCCACTGCACACAGGGAGGAACTGAGGAAAGGAGAGGTTAAGTAATTTGTTCATTACGCAGCAACACGCATTATGCGGGGGTCGCATTCAGGCGGCCTGACTCCAGAGTCCGCACTCATAATGTCTGTTCTGTGCAACCTCTCTCTGGACACACAGACACACACTCTCACAATCCCACACATATGCAAAATAGATACCTAGTTTTTTAAAATATATTTTATTTAATTTTATTTTTAGAGAGAGGAGAAGGGAAGGACAAAGAGAGGGAAAGAAACATCAATGTGTGGTTGCCTCTCACACGCCCCCTACTGGAGACCTGGCCTGCAACCCAGACATGTGCCTTTACTGGGAATCAAATCTGAGAGCCTTTGGTTCACAGGCCTGCATTCAATCCACTGAGCCACACCAGCCAAAGCAGATACCTATATTCTAAATACATGATTATGTCTATGTTTATAACCATAAGCATGATGTCTAGGCAGATTTGAGTCTCCTTTTTCATTCAAATTATATATTGGATATTTTGCTATTTAAAATATTTTTAAAACACTATTTTAATTAATTCATTATATTCTAAGGCAGGGGTGTCAAACTCCATTTCACCAGGGGCCACATCAGCCTCACAGTTGCCTTCAAAGGGCCAAAATAATTTTAGGACTGTATAAATGTAACTACTCCTTACCTGTTAAGGAGTTGAAATTACTTCGGCCCTTTGAAGGCAACCACAAGGCTGATGTGGCCCCCGGTGAAAATAAGTTTGACACCCCTGTTCTAAAGTATGACTATACTACTACTTGAAGCCATGCCCCTATTGTTAAATGCTTTTTCTGCTTTCAAATATTTAAATATGAACAATATTATTGCAATAAACATCTCTGCATATACGTTTCTCTTCTTACTTCTCATTGTTAATGTAAGAGACACTCCTGAAAAATAGGAACTCTGCATTGCAGAGTGAAGAAGCTCAAAATTTGTGGCATGGGTCATCAGTAGACTCACAAAAAGATATCTTTCTTTCCACCGCTAGGAGGGCGTCAACCTTAGTCCTGGCATGTGGCGTTCATTAAGTCAGCAGGTTTATACTCAGCATCTACCCTGCTGCGGCCCCTGCGCTCTGCCTGGGGACAGATTAGACAGATAGACACAGGGAAACAGGAAACGTCCAGATCCTGCATCAACAATACTGGGACGGCTGGGGCTACTCGATGGGTTATATTTTTTGTAATAATGTGTAGATTGTCATGCCTGAGAACTATAGCTGGACCAGGACATCCCAAGAGCTCTCAAATATTCCTAAGGGCTCCTAAAACTCCCACCCAAGGATAGTGAAATAGTGAAATTTCCATTCATACAAATAATTTGGTAAATGCAGACTGCTCACTCAGATAACCCTGTCTCACCGCCAATTTTGTTTTCCTCCATGAATCGCTTAGCTTCATGGAAGCCCCAGCCTAAAGGGCATAGATAGTATTCAACCTCTCTTACCTTCAATCTAGTTTATTTCTTCCCTTTCATCTTCTTACTCTGTGCTTGGGTTCTTGCTCACATATTCTACTGCTTGTCAAACTGTTCAGTGCTATTGACAGTCTGTGTACTTGTGGGCTACGAAATCATCATTGAAGGGAGGTTGCCCAGGACAAGCAGAGTTGGGCGCTCACCTTGGTTTTGTGGCTGACGGCATTCTGATTTCCTTCGGTCACTGCTTCTGGGCCAACTGGATAGGAGGAGTGATATACTTATGTAATCCTGAATTAATTTTTCTTATGGGAAATTATGCAAGTTCAGGAGACCTACACACTTTTACTGAAATAATTACGTTCAAATCCCCTGAACATGGTTACATAATTCAAGAGAAGCAAAACATTCACTGCAGGACTAGTAAAATGTTCACCACAATTTTTTTTTGGAAAAGCAATTTTTTTGTACTTAATATGCTTCTTTATCTGTGAAGGGAAATAGGGTGTTTCTGTTCTGAATTATGAAGCAAGAAAATATTCCTGATACTTATATCCTGTGCTGGAAAACATGAATATGTTTTATCTATTTCCTTAACCATATAATCACAGTTAGACATTCTGACAGCTTTTTATCACAGGTTAGATAATCTGCTCAACGTGCTTTAATTTCTTCAGAAGACAAGTACCCATCTTTAAGGAATTAGTTTGGGTCACGACTGAAACTACAGAAACTGTTTTCAGGGAGGCAGAGTACAAGAGAAAGAGAGAGAGACAGAGAGGGAACACACACTGCAGGAATCTTCCGGATCAAACCAGAGGAAGCAAGCTTTGTGGATATCCCGTTAGAACACAGGTCTCATTCTTATGCTTACAACCTCCCTTCCAAAATCAGAATCAGTTGTGTTACTACCAAGCCCTTTTCCAGTTATATTTTCTTTGTCTAAAATATACACCCTTAACATCAGAAATACTGAAACATTTTTCCATTTCTTGTATCAAAAGGTACTGTTTACTTAGAGTGTTCTAAAGAAATCTAGTGTGAATATGAATAGATTTAGCTTTAATCTAAAAATGAATAAAGAAAAAGGTGAAAATTGATAAAACATTAGAATCATTTAAATATATTATTTTTCCTTTTCCTTGATTTTTGTTTCTATCCTGGTGGAGAGGGGTATCAGCTAGCAAGAATGATATCCCTTCTCATTTTCCTTCTGCTTTCATTCCTGAAAATACAGTCAGTCCCACTTCTATTACTGCAGACTGAGCGGCTTATGAAAACAACAAAACATTTACTTGTCACAGTTCTAGAGGCTGGCCATTTGAGATGGGGACGCCAGCACGCTCGGGTAAGGCCCTCTTTCAGCGGCGGGCTTCTCTGTGCATCCTTTCCTGGTGGAAGGGCCTATGGAAGTCTGACTGTTGGGTCTCTTGTAAGGGCACTGATCCCAAATACGGGAGTTCCACCCTTGGGACCTAATCACCTGCCAAGGGACCTGCCTTTAACACTGTCACGTCGGGCACAGGATTCTCCTCTGGGTTTTTAGAGACAGGAGGAGACCACAACAAAGTCCTCCCTCAATTTCTGCCGTCCTCATTCTGTTCTCTCACTTGGCAGCACCAGTATGAAACTGAGAGATACCTAAAAGTCTGCACAACGTCATTTAGGGTTGAAGTTTTAAATAGAACCATCGTCGAGGTTCAAAACAGACACGCCCAGTGTGTGAACAAAGCCCTGCCCTGGCCTGACACCGCTTCCTGTGCATGTGGCATTCTCCCACAGAGCACGGGGCCCACACCCACGTTCCCTTCGCTTTACTCCTGTGTTTATGATTTAAAAACAACAACAAACAGAACAAAAAACTTCCACTGGTCTCTTTGTACATACCAGTAAGATTCTATTTTGTTCTGACATGTGATTTGAGAGAGAGCTGGATTTATCTACACACCATACAATTATGAATTCATACATTCAGCAATGTCCCTCGGGTTATTTGCATAAGATTCCCAGTCAGGAAGTACCTACATGGAGATAGTAGCTGTTCCCATGAGCGCACACACTAAAGGCGGCAGGGGTGTCCAACCCGCAGCCCAACCCCAAATTGTAAATTTACTTAAAACATTATGAGATCTTTTTTGGTTTTGTTAGGGTCTGTGCATTTAATGTGTGGCCCAAGACAACGCTTCTTCTTCCAGCGTGGTCCAGAGTTGCCAAAAGATTGGACACTCCTGTAGCTACAGCAAAATTCAATTTTTCTTTGACTCGTGAAGACCATGAAGGGAAGAAATGACATGTCCACCAACATTATTACTAATACGTTGGCTGCTCAAGTGCATTAGTGATCATTTTCCTTTTCCTTGTTTTAGGTGAGGACCGTGGCTAGGAGACCGCCAGTGTGGGAAGCTTGAAAGTGGAAGAGAAAAGCTTAGACAGCGTTCCATTTGTGATGGTCGCCCTTGTTGCTGTTTCCGGCCCCACAGAATTGCTCCCTGACCAACCTCACATTTGTAGATCACAAATGTCAAATAATGTTATTTTTCTGTGCAGAGATTCTCCTCCTTCCAGATAATCTAAGCATTTATGTAAAGTTATGATTAATTACATACTGAGTTTTTTTTATCTCTGTGTTTAATGATTTCTATTACTGTCTCAATAATTAACTTTATTGTTATTTTTGCATCTCATTCTCTCCCCTATCTCTATCTCATTTAATTGTTTTAATCACCTAATTCTGCTTGAGAAAGCAGATATTCTGTCCAATTCCTGTGGCATATCACATTTATAAAGTAGTTACATCATTTTAACCTGTTCTTACATTGTTTTAAAACAGAATGGGGTTGACTCTGTGTTTGATTGTGTGTGTGTATGTACATTTACAGTTATACAATGGATAATCATGGTTTCCAGTTTTCCACGTTCCCCCCAGATCACATGAGGCTGAGCTGGGTGGAGCCAGAGATGTTTCTAGAAGTTGTCTCCACCTACATATGTCAAATATAAACAGAAAGCTCATTGTATGCTTTTGATATTCTACTAGAAAGACTCACAAAAAATGTATTTATATGGCAAGGGTTAGGAACAGAGCTTCTCAGTAGGAATGAGCCTGGAGACCAAACTTGTCCTCTGTAGTCTCTTCACACCTGCCACAGGCGTGATATACCTGTGCAGTAAGGTAACGTGATCATAGAACAATATGCTTTGCACAGAAGCATATTTTTTAAATAGCCACCTTTATTTAGTTCCTTCTGCGTGCTGCCCATGATAGTCGGTGGGATCCATGGGATGAACTTACGGCTGATATTATGGAGACAAACTAAGGTCCACACCCGGAAGCTGCCCAGTCAGAGACGGGTAGAACCCGGTGGGCCTGGCTGTCAAGCCCAGGTTTCCTACGTCCCACAGATGTTCTCTGTCTACTCGGGCCCTTGCACACCGGCACTGCCATAGTGGGAGGTCTGATGCTCCATTTTACGTTCATGAGAGGTGCCCCTGGGGTATTGTAACTGCTGAATTAAGGAAATCTGCTTTTGATTTCAAGTATTTTGAAATAAGGTAAATATCTTGTCATAGAATGTACCCTCAATTAGAAGCAGACTTGGGATTTTACTTAAGACTATGTTTTATGGTTTGCTATTACATCTAAAACATTGACAATTAATATATAAATTCACAAAACTCATTACAAACAACTATATGCCAGCCAACACACTGGACAATCTGGAAAAATGGATAAATTTCTAGAAACATACAACCTTCCAAAACTAAATCAGGAAGAATCAGAGAAACTGAATAGACAGATTGCACCTAGTGAAATTGAAGAAGTAATTTAAAAACTCCCAACAAACAAATGTATTGAACCAAACTGCTTCACAGATGAATTTTACCAAACATTCAAAGAACTAATACTTAGCCTTCTAAATATATTCTAGAAATTCAGGAGGAGGGAAGACTCTTAAATCAACAAAATTCATACAGTCTTTCAACACTGAAATTGCATAATGATTTTCTGGCTTCAAATTTTAACTATTACAATATATATAGCACAGACTTCATTTCTATGATTGGTAATTTTAATAAATGGCATTTTATCATGCTACATACTTTGGAGTTTTGTCTTAACATACCAATTTTTATTTTTTAAATTTCATATTCTTTATTTTATATATGATTGGTTTAAAAGCATACAGTTTTAACAAAGCAAGTTACATCGATTAAAGGGAGTTTTTTAAAAATGTAACTTAGCAAAAAATATGAGATGATATATTCAGTTTACATTTAGCTGATACAAATCCTCTCCACCCTATCGCAAAGAGTGACCTGCTATTTTCAATACCAACAGGAAATCCCTATTAATGTTTTCAACATCTTCACATGCATTAAAAAGAAAACCCTAGACTCCAAATAAATACATTTAAAAAATTATAAAATAAAGATTATTTTTACTTGTCTCATAACTGTATCACATTTCGTCTACTAAACTGAGGACATGAAATCTGGATAGATTTGGAAGCCTGATATACCCAGTTTATTTCTTAAAAGATGTGTGATTTTGAACAGTTCACCTCAACCTTCACTTCCCTATCTGTAACATGGATATCATTATGTACTACATTGGGCTATTTTGACAGTAAAATACTTTTAAAATACACAAAATTCAGCATAATTGCTAGGACACTGAAAAAACACAACAAATTTTAGTTTACCGTGCATTATTTAGGGCAAGTACCACTCATATCTCAGCCAAAAGCTGGTAGAAATAACTGAAACATTGTATGGATTTATGATAGATACTGATTTTTAAGGTTTAGACTTTTAGAATATGCCTATATAAATAGGCATATATAAATGCAGCTAGGGTGCATTTTAAAGCATTCAGGATCTCTTACTGAACTTAAGTCTATATTTATAAAACAGTGTTTCTATTTTTAAAATCAACCACTTACAATGATCTGCTCAAATCATTGACACATACGTGCAGGTTTAACTTTTAATTCTACAAGTGGAGGAACTTACACAGGGAGGTAATTAAAATAAAATAGAAGTCTCACATGACTTATATGACCAAAATATATGTAAGGCTTCTATATCTGCAAAAGAATCATTATAGGTGATATAAGACAGCAAGGAATTAAAACCTAATTTGCATGATGTTCTGTCCCCAGCTACTATATGGCCTATTATAGCTTCTCACGGCAGAAAACCTAAAAGTATGCACAAAACAAAATCATTTCAGTTTGCCAGGTGCATTCTTGCTGAATCAGCCTTGGTAATATGCCAGTTTTTACTGTGTCTCACTGAGGGACTATATCCCTGAGTAAAATGTTAGCAATGTTTAAAGGGAAACAGCAGCCTTAATCCAAATTGGAAAGCTGAGAGATTTTGCCACAAAGAGAAATGAGAACTTTAAACAAACACACACCTTCAAAGTTATAGGGGCATTTTTAACCCCATGAGACTATTCCGGACTTACTATATGCTGACAACACAAAAATAAATAAAATGCATTTTTGCAGAGGAAGCGTTCAGGGAAAACCACCAATTGAAGGTGGTGGCTGGTTCGTGGTTTGGGGACAGGGATGTGGCAGTGATTTCCACACGTGTGTAAACACGCAGTCCTGAGAATTTACACGTTTTGAGCACAGCTCCGTGTGATTCCTGTGTGAGCAAGTGTGGATCATGTCTGTGGGATGGGAATTCTCTAATAGGAATTTGGCAAAGGTGTATCTTAAAAAATTCTGGCTTGCTGATCTCTGAATATTACTTTAACCTGGTCATGTCTGCCACCAGACGTGAATCAACATCCCAATGCCTTGCTATGAGTAATCCTACGCCTGTTCTGCTTAATCCCATGAATAATCAATCCGATGTAAATTGGCCCCTGATAAAATCCCTGGCCGGGCAAGCCACGAGGCTTTTTCCTGAGATGGGAGGAATCAGCCACGTGGCCCCGGTCTCTCTTTCCCCGCGTGTCTCGGTATGAGGTTCATACACGCATTGGGTCACGGTCACCCACGGGTATTGGCAGGTCCGATCTACCCCGTGTCACAGGGAGAGGATCACTAGGTAAGCAAGGTATGAGAGAGAGAGAGAGTGCGTCAGTCTGTGGGAGAGACAACAGACCACACAGGTTCAGGGACGGCTCTCAGACTGAGAAGTCACAGCGGGCACACTCTTTGACTATTGGACCAGTAAATATTTACAAATGGTATGGACCATCTACAAAATGAGGTCAATAACAGTTTTTAGCGTTGCCACCAATTAAGTAAAAGCAAAGACTGTAAAAATTATCTTGAATTTTCAATGCTATACCAGGTGTTCTTTCATCTCATGCAATGCCATAATTTTGAGTAAACAGACTTAGTGAATTAAAGTATTAGTAAGAAACTTGGCGCCCTATGTTCTATCTGTCAACCTATGTATTCCCTAGATACCTATTTTTAAGAAGAAGCAAATATATTGGAGTAAGTCTGACCTGGGTTTGAGTCCTGACATTCCCTTTACTTGGGTGACTTGGAGAAAGAACCTAAAACTTTATTAAGCTTCAGATTCTTCATCTTAAACATGGGAGATAGCTTGGCCCATTGTCTGTTTTTAATATATATTAGCTCTTATTGTTAATATTTAAAGGAGTATATTATCGGAGTGCATGATTAGCAGACACGCATGGATCCAGTCCCTATGCTGGCTGTGAGCACGGCACCTGACTCGCATGTGCACGACTTAAAGAATGAAGTCAGCTGATCAGAAAGACGTGGAAATACGCTGACTGGAATCACTGCACTCCAGACACTTCTTCGAGGTCTTCCAGGAGTTTGCTTGACCGTAGAGGAGATACACAGATGTGTAAGGTTTGGTCACGCAGCAGCAGCTCAGCCGTAAGACGGAAGGAAAGAGACACCGCAGAGAGACAGACGATTGTGTGTCCAACGTACAGAATGGATGTTACGGGAGTTCCAAGACAGGACAGTCTGTGCCGAAGGGTGGATTCAGAAGGGATGTGGAGAGGAGGTAAGCTTGGGCTGCGGACTTCAGCGTCAAAAAGTTTTAGTGAGATAAAGGGATGGCACCATTAGCAAAGACATGAGGAGAGAGAACGCACAACGCACGACAAGGGGACAGAATATAGTTTCAGTGCAGTGTTGGGGAAATAGTAGGGCATGCTTTTGGATGGACAGAAAATTAAAGGCAGGTCGTGGAGGTCGTAGGTCACTCTGCTTCTAAGTTTGGGCTGGGTATCCCTCCAGAGATTTCTGGGAGGGAAGGAGGACAGCTGCCTCCACAAACGGGCAGGCTGGAATGGTTTCCAGTCTGATCCACCCCAGTCCTAAAAGATTAGAGTGTTCATCGTCAGCTCTGGAGTTGCACCTAACCCCTTTCAGATTTGGGGTTCTTCTGCGCAAGTTTCCAAGGTGTCCTTTTAGGTCACGCCAGAAGCTACTTCCTGTTTGTTCACACTGAAAGCTGTCCGGATGTAAAAATGCATCCCTATTACCTCTTTTAGAAAGTGAAAGGATTTTACCGATCTGAAATTGGATTTCAAAAAGAAAGCATAAATTTTTAAAAAATCTGAAATAAAATGTATCTCAAATCAGTGCTTAGAAATAGCTTTCATCTATTTTTTCATGGTTTGAGAAAACTGTACTAATTTCAAGTATAAAACATTTATTAAGGAATTCCTACATTTTGCTAACCCTGTCAAAAGATAAGTATTATCAGATTTGTTTTTCACACTCTGACCCAAAGAGAGTAAAAACAGAATTTGATGAAGCCGTGGCCCTCAGCTTTTTTTTTTTTTAATTGAATGGGATGGAGAAAAGAAAGATGGCTACAAGGTCTGTCCCAAAGAAACAATCCATAAGTTACTTTACTAATCTGATTCTAAAGAGACAGATGAGAACAGGGACCACCTCACCGTGTTTATCCCTCTTCCAAAGATAACCACGATGCCTGGCCCATAGGAAGCAGCGATGCACGGAGGATGTACTGCAGCCAGAGGAGAAGTCGGTTTCAAACTGACCTCTGAAGGGACAGTGTCTCTAGAGAGTTTGGAGATGTCCATCAGAAGGCTCAGTTTATGTTTCCTTCTTCACAGGAAAAAAAAAAAAAGAAAAACAGAAGAAAAAGTACGTTGAACAGGGCCCAAGAAGTTCTCCCCTGATTGCATCGTCACATGTGTTTATAAAAGGGAAAGCTCATACTTAGAAAGATGAAATGATCACCTAAATTCATGAGATAATTTCTAGTCCCCATTGCTGAGGAAGCCCTCCAACCTATTACCTTAAAAGCGTCCTTCCGTAGAGCTAGGGGACTGGACCCAGGTTTCCATCAAAGTCAGTGTCCCTCCATTAACTAACTGCACCACCTCCCCGAGGTGAGCCGCCTCCCCTGTCTAGGACCCAAATACGATGACATCATCAAGCCAAAAACGCTCTGGGTTCAGGATTCCAAAATTAAGTATCGAATTTATGAAGCCAGTAAAGGTTGTCTTCACCTTGCGATATTCCAACTAGCATGTTTCCTTGCTAGGAACACTGAGAACACATTCCCCCCACACACACACGCACACACGCACACACACGCACTCACACACACAGAGTATTTTACGCGGTCCGCTGAACCATTGGGACAGACTCACCGGGCTAGGCCTATGTGACTGTGGACTGCTATTCCACACAGCGTCTGTGGCTTGTGTCTGTTCCCGTCCCTCAAGCCTTTTGGCACCAGGGGACCAAAAAATGTATTAGGTTCTTTCATTTTTAAGCAATACTAAAGTAGGAGTTTGTATTCTAAAATAATATGTACTATGGCATAGCCATGGCACCTTTTTGTTAAAAGTGCCCACGCATAATTTTCCCACTTCCTTTAAATGGGCTGTCCTAATGGATTGCCTTTTCTGAAGTTAAATACTTTTGAGTCCAATAGAGACTCAAAGAGTCTTGTTATCAGCACACAATTACGTTTGGTTAACAACCTGGCTGTATTTTCTGTTCACACAGGACGGCTTTGTGAAAGTCCTTGCATTAATGCATTTTATTCAAAGTGACAAAGGAAACATTAAAATTGGAACACAATTTCCTTTATCTCCTCTTATCTAAGTGGGGATGGCATCTGCAACATGGCATTAACTCACCTGGAGAAGAGGAAGCTAGAACACTGTTATTTCTACAGAGTGACCTTTCTGCTGGACTGTTTACTCAGCTGAGCACCGTAACTTGGCACAGACTTGTTGTTTGAAATACATGGAGCTGGAAATGAATAGAAAACCTTAGTTTTGAACATATAATCTTCTATAATCTCCCTCTTTACTTTTATCACTTAATATTTGAATCAAAATGGTGCCAGGGCTTTTTCTACACCTTTCCACAATTCTCCTCATGGTGAGGAAGGACCAGCATCAGTCTGTAGACCACAGTCAGAACGGCATGGAGAATCGAAGGCAAGCTGTTCACTGAGGACTTCAGATGTCCTTGTCTCTCCTTCCGTGACTCTTGTGAAGCCTTGATGACATCATTTACTGCTTGGGGACCTTTGGCTTTAGTAGTTTTCATTATTTTTTAATCTTCAAAATATTTTCTGTAAAGAGTAAATTTTTTTTTCTCTAAAAGCCTTCCCTACTTGTCAGCTGCTGCTTAGTCCCTTTCTCTGCTTGTCCTAAAGGCCTGGGCTCATCTCCTCCGCTCCTGAATGCGGCCCATGGCATCTCTGGACACTCTCCACGGATGACATCCACAAGCCAGTGGTTGTCACCCTGCAGAATCCGCTGTTTTGTCCCCGCCCTGCTCTGCCCCACTTTGAACGAGCACCACTGGGTCTGATTAGACCTGCGGCCCTCACTGCGAATGGAGTTGCCCTGGCCTATCCCACTCTGCCCTCCCATTGTCATGGGTGGGCATTTTTGGTAATTAGATTACTGTTTACTCCGGAACGAGGAACTGAGCTGTCACTGCCCACCTTTGGAAGCGTCGGTATGAATTCATACAGGACCTGCCATCTGTTCCTTTCATGGGGTCAGCAGATATCATTTCTGAAATTTAACTGCTTTCTCTTGTCTCACTGAATGGTATGTAAGGACATCTAATAATAATCATCAAGCAAGACAGTTGCTTTTACTCCACTTGTGAACCTGTCTGATAAATGCTAAAATGCTGAAAGCCTGGAAGAAATGCCAGCCTCATTAGCGAGCCAGCAGAAATGGTTTCCCTGTGTGAGGAGACACGGCGGCGGGGGGGGGGGGGTCCCATCTGGACCTCTCTCCACACTCACCCAGAGGAAACTGGAGCCTTAAGAAAAAGTCCAACCTCTGTCCCCACTCTCCTCCTGTGCTTATTCAGCTCACGTTCAGAGTAGGGGGTGCCTAAATAATCCATGATACACACTGACGGAATTTATAAACTCAAATTGAGAAGGTATGGTATTTATTTTTATCTTTCATGAACTTATTATTTAGTCAATGAAACAGTTTTCTTGGTGTACAAACTATGCCTATGAGCCAAAAAAAGTACCAATTTTTGTGAGAGAAAACTGCTTGCTTTGGCTCAGCTGGTGAAGAGAGTTTCTTTGAAATTCTGTGCTTTGACTTTCAATCCAGTTATTCTACCCTTCTGCTCTTGGGAATATACAGTCCCTTGTGGTTGCGGTCGGCCACGATGTTGTGGTCAGAGATCCGCCCAGCTCTAGAGCAGCTTCCTTCTTCCACCTTTCCTTCGGCGCCGACAGCCTCGGTCCAGGGAGGCAGCCCGGCCCTCATCCGAAGTGCATTTTTCCTGCTACGCCCAGTCTTGCTCCTCAGGATTTTCTCTGTGACTCAACCTACAGGAAAGCAGTTTATCTGATTTCTCCTATAATTACCAAATTCTAATTCTTTTAGAGATGGCCCTGTTCAATCTAGCCATGATGGTCCTTGAATATCTTCTGATGTCTTTTATGAATCACATTTTAATAAAGACAGACACCTCCATAAAGTTAGAAAATTAACATCTATGACATTGTTCATGTACAGTTAAGGAAGGCTATTCATCGCATGCTACTTAGATTCCTTACATGTCTCTTCAGTTTATGTTTTATGCAAGATGCCAAAATAGAGGTAGTCTAAATAGTACACCACACACATGGACAGAGTCTATACATTTGAATTTAGAAGATGAAGTGTTCATTTATTTTTATCTGCTTTATTATAAAGAGAATAAGTGACAAGCAGAAAAGCTGGGCAAGGGAGGAAGTGTTGGGATTCTGTGAATCAGCCTTTTTAATAACTAGTGTTTGAAGGCAGCTGCTTGTCAATTTATATTCTTGAAGATTCACATCATTTAAACATTGCTTAGAATTTCACCAGGTGCACAAAACCCCCTCAAGTATAATCAATTAAAAGTGCATGAATGCCATTTAATTTACCCACATCCATGCAGTCTCGCTGGAAGAGGAAACCAGAAGGAACCTGTTCAGGAAAGACGTGTGTTCATTGCCATTTTAATGGGATCATTTAAAATATCTCATTTTAATTAAATTATACCGCTGTTCAATATTTTAAGATTTGGAGTTCATCTTGTTACGTATTATTAAATTTCCTTTCATGAAGTGAAAACATGATATTAAATAACAGAAAAATCAGTATTTTTCCTATTTTTATCTATTTAAGTTCATTATGTTTTGTGAGCCGGGTATAGTTTTGTTTTCTTTTCCTTTTTTTATTTCTTTTTATTTTTAAACAAAAGAGAAGGGAGGAGAAAGAGAGAGAGAAACATCAATATGTGGTTGCCTCTCACGTGGCCCCCACTGGGGACCTGGCCTGCAACCCAGGCATGTGGTCTGACTAGGAATCGAACTGGCGACCCTTTGGTTGGCAGCCCGCGCTCAATCCACTGAGCTACACCAGCCAGGGCTAGTTTTGTATTCTTTCCATTTATCCTACTCGGTGTTCTTGAGCCCCCCCGGATGGTGTCTGACATTACTTTGGGGAAATGCTCAGTCATTATTGTTTCATATATTTCTTCTGTTTCTTTCTCCTCCCTCTGGTGGACTCACACATTACATAGTTTGTAGTTACCCCTTAGTCCTTGGATACTCTCTCGTGTTTTTCTCCTCAGTCTTTGTTCTCTTTGTTTTCTGGTTTTCGGGGATTCATTTGATGTCACCTCGAACTGAGAGATTTTTTCCTCGGTGGTGTCCAGTCTACGAATCAACTCATCAAAGTCACTCTTCTTTTCTACTAGATTTCTTTTTAAAATCCCTAGCATCTCAGTTTTTCTTTGCATTCTCATCTCTCTGCCCACATCACCCCCTGTTCTTACACACTCTCTACTTTATCCATGAGAGTCCATGCTACATTAATCACAGTTATTTTAAATTCCTGGTCTGATAATTCCAACATCCTGACCATGTCTGTTTCTGAGACTTGTTCTCTCTCTTCAAATTGTGTTTGGCCTTTTGCTATTTCTTTCTTTCTTTTTTTTTTTCTTGATAGCTAGATACAATGCATTGGTTAAATACTGGTAAAAGGAACTGCTTGCTGTAACCAGGCCCTTAGATGATGCGGTGAAGGGAGCGGGTGATGTCCTGAGATTCATTCCCGGGCTTTAGTGAGCCTGAGCCTCTGCACTGTCAGCCTTCAAAGTGCTCCTCAGTTGTTTGCTCTCCCCTGAGGGAGATGGTGGCTCGAATGAGGTGGGTGGGACAGAATCCTTCCCAAGGTCACTTAGGCTCTGCTTTCTAGTTTCTACCAAGGCCAGAACTGGCGGTTCCTTCATTCCTCCCACTGCTGACAGTTCAATGTGGTTTCCTCCCGGAATGTTTGTTGTGGGAATCTAGTCAAGCTCCTGGAGGAAACTCTCACAAATCTGTGGGAAGGGGCCCTCCTGTGCCTGGGGTTTGCAGGAGTTTTTAACCCTCAGAGGGGTGTGTGGGAGCCCCCAGCCCTGAGTGCACCGACTCCAGTTTAGATTTTCCTGCCTGGGCACCGGTGCCATGAAGTTTTCACACTGCACTTTGACCCTTTCTTCGATCTTGGGGCTGATGGGTTTGACCTGCGGCCTCCTTTTTCTTGCAGACCCAAGAGGGGTTGTTGGATTCTCTCCCTGTACAGATTTCACTTCTTAGGATGCAGAGTTGGCTTTCAGACCCTCCCATGAGGAACTAGAAATCAAAGTCTACCACTCGATTTCTCATTTTTCATTTTCAATCTTTAATGAAGACTTGCTTATTGAATTTTGTATTGTGAAAACTCTTCTAGTCTTCATTATGGGTGGCAAAGTACAGAAATAAAAACTGAGATAGCACCGCTAAGAAAAACGTGAAAATGGGCGTAAGAGGCAAGAACAGTCTCTGAGCAACCCGGCATGCATCCCTTTTATGATAGAGTGTTCCTCTTTATCAAGTCCCCACCCCGTTTTTTTTTTTTCATTTTGGCTTATTTAAAATTAAAATATAATAATCACAACTAACATTTGAGGTTGTTGTAATTTTGCCAAATCACATAGAACGAACTCACATCTTTGTCATTACTGAAGAACTTCAGTTCCCTGCTTTGAATACTTCAGTCCCACCTTCTTCCCGAGCGTGGGGAATAGCCTCTCTCTCACCAACAGTCTCTGTGACTCGCCCCTTTCTCCACCAGCCCGGCTAAGCCCGATGCCTCTCCCGGCCTCCTCCTCTCTCTGGATGCTTTAACAGGGCAGTGCGGTCTGGGCACAGGAATAACAAGGCCTGAGCACTCCAGTTCCCAAAGGCTGCCCTTTCCTATGAAAGTCCGTGCATTCTGAAGAATCCATTTGTGTAGCGGGGAACAGGCTTCCTGATGCCCTCACGTTCGTTCTGCTGGCTTTGCCTTTAGTGCAGTGATGGGACAGAATATTTTGCATTGCTGTGCTCAGTTTTCATGGAGTAAAATGGGAAAGACGAACAGGGGTTCACAGTGTCCTCTGCATACTCAGCGCCGAAGTCCAGGGAATCCATCGAGTATCTTTTCTTGTGTAGCTAAGACACACCCGGTTCTGTGCAGCACCCGGTGGGCAGAGCCAACCTGTGTAAGCGCAGTAAAACCCGAGGGCTCACGTAGCTCTGCCATGCTATACAGCGTGAGCCACGAGACGGCGTTATAGATACCCGTGGGAATTACATTCAAGAGTGCGTACCTCCATAGAGAGTTGTTGGCTTCATCAAGCATTTTTGCATTAGTCTTCTTGATAGCTGATTCAAAATTGTGAATGCCTCCATGTGGATATGTATATATACAGATGCATAGATACAGTATATGTAACATATTTTAATATGTATTTATCTTAAGGGTATATTATGTCAGCTTATATCTGCAGGTGGCTTAGTGTTTCTGTCAGGGAAACTCCTGTGGTAAAATTAAACATAAATAAACATGTCATTTAGAAAATAGGTAAGTTGGTGAATGTTTAGAAGTACATATGTAAATATATGAAATATATAATATAGTCCTATGAGAATATGAATATTGTTCTAGATAAGTAACTGTAAATATAGGTAAAATATGCATGAACAGATAAAACAGATGGACAATATACCTAAGGAGAGTAGTTCAAGTGCGTGAGGAGTACGTATATGTGGGGACAGGGGCCACTAACAAGGTCTCGGTGCAGGGCTTGGGTTCCAACTGATGCTCCAGAAAAAAGCTGGTTACTAAGGATGAAGATAGTACTAAGTTCTATCTTGGAGCCTCAGTTTCCCTGTTTGCAAAGGGAGAGAGACTGGCTTTCTCCAGTGACTTCTAAATAGTCTTCTTTTTGATATACCTATGACCTTTAAGAAACAGCATACATACAGAAGCGAAAACAAGGAAACACGTGGTTTCTTAATCAGATTTGGATCTAATGATGTCTTAGTTGGGATAGCCAACTGAATTACGAATGTGAGTATAAACTAAGCTTTCCATCAAGAACCTGCTATAACTGCTTATAATGTAAGTCCTCACTGTACATCTTGAACTCAGACTAAGTCAATTCGCACTTGCCACACAGTGTACGAGACGACAGCATGCCTTCAGTGCCCCTCCACCTCCTCTAAGGACGTGTCCACTCTTAAATTCTCTGCGATTGTAATTGAACAAAAAAGCACTTTTTGTGATTGCCTTATTCCTGCAGATATGTCGGATTGATGTACAAAATCTCTAAAATTTAACTTAATTTAATCATACCTGCTTTTCAGAGGATATGCTGTATATACTTCTTTGTATCTTCCATGTAATACGTCCTTGGAAAAGATGAGCCAATAAACATAAGAATGCTTTTAAGTCAGTGACATTGACATAATATGGAATGTGGATTGTCTGAAAATTATGTGATCAAATGTGAATATTTGGATAAGAAGTAGCCCTATCCAGACATGTGAATAAAGCTTTTCTAATTCAGAGAGAGAATACTATCATTCTCCCAACTCTATGCCTTCACTTCCCATAATAATAAGCAATTTTAAAAAGATTTTATTTATTATTAGAGAGAGGGGAAGAGAGGGAGAAAGAGAGGGAGAGAAACATCAATATGTCATTGCCTCTCATGCACCCCCAACCGGGGACCTGGTCCACAACCCAGGCATGTGCCTTGACTGGGAATCGAACAGGCAACTCTTTGGTTTGCAGGCCCACACTCAATCCACTGAGCTACACCAGCGAGGGCTATAATAAGCAATATTTTTAGAGCAATAAAACAAAGACCTGGGTATCTTCAGCGTCATGACTGAGGTGCCCTGAGTCTGATCAGCTGATCACAAGGAAAGAAGAGGCACCCATGCCTTCAGAGAGCCTTTGGGGCAGACGGTGAGCTGAGGCGTAGAAGTGACGCGTCGCAGCTGGGGTCATGGCACGATCGTTTTCAGCACAATCAGGCACTTTTGGGTATTCTAGCTGAAAGGGATCTCAGAGACCATTTGTTCCTCATCATTTAAGATAGATCAACAAGAAACAAAGACCCACAGAAATTAAATGCCCTATGCAAATTTCAAGCCTTTTGTGGGATTGCCAATTCTTTTAAATTGGCCTCGAGAGACCTTTCTCTCTTAATTATCGACCTTACGAGTTATCTCACCTCTTGTCAAACACACAACACAACTGGAAACGGTGTATAAGAGGCCTTTTCCCATCACACCTCTGTTCTATAGCGCAGCTCGACACCAATAGAGATAGAATACCCTGGATGAAGAAAATGGTTCGCCTCTTCAAGACTTAGAACACTGAACACTGCAGAACGTGCCATAAACCGGTGATCACATTAAGAGATGGCTTTCTAAAATTGTATTTGAAAAATACAGAGAAGCAAAAAATAGGATGTAAAATCATTCATGAATTCTACATATTAAAAAAAAAAAGTGGTGTGGAGTCAAGAGTGAAAGCTGCCCGGCTGTCTCAGGCCCGTCTCGTGACAAAATCCCCCTGCCCACGTCAGCAGAGGAAAGGGGTTCTAACCATTCCGTGTTTCCCATGTGTGGTGGTGTTGTTCTAGTTCAATAACGTGATTATGGAAATAAGGAACTCAGGAAAGAGCGTAAATCAAAAATGTAACGACAAAATTGAGCATTTGGGGGATGCTTGTATACATCAGTCTTAGAAATGACCCTGTGAAATTAAACTCGAGGAAAACTGCATTCTCTCCAGGTTCAATCTCACGTTCTTGCACCTGTGAGTACGAATGGATGTGTGTGTGCACATGTGTGTGTTGAGGGGCAAATAGATGGAATTAAGGAAGAAGAAAGATACTGCTTTTTACTGCTAAGGTGGCATTTTTCTTATTTTTTACCTTGTGTACCTTTGTGTAACGAACCTAGAAGTCACATTCAATTTTCTATTAAGGGTTTCTACCTCAGTTTGATGTTTCCACTTCGGTGCTGAATTTTTACTTCCACATGGTTGTGCTAACCTGAGTGACCCTGTAGCTCTAACAATCCCCAAACTTTTTACAGGGCAAAGGCGAAGCATTGGGAACAGCTATACTGTTTCTGATGAGAACTGATTTTATTCTTGTACTTTGTTAATGTATCACTGATAATGCAACCTTTTATTTGGAGAGTTATGAGAACGAGGTCACCGTTCATGGCTTTAAACAAGCTTTCAAAGTTGTGCAAACAAGGGAAAAACTTAATGCAAATCAAAAATGAATTCATTTGCATTGTAAATTTTTCTGTTCATCCATAGGCGAGGTGTGAGAATTCTCTGAAAGCTGTTAAATTAATTTTCTGCTTTGTTTTGGTGCACCTGAAAAGTACAAAATAATAACTCTCATCCCGTGGAAAAGATACTAGCTTTTCAACCTTGCTTGAGAGCCTTCATTTTTTTGATAAAATCGTTCAGTCAAACCTAGGTATATTGTTGCCAAAATTCACAGAGGTGAAAGCAGGGGTAGTGTCCGAACTTGAATTTATTCAGAGGGAAATGAAAAGCTACTGTGGCAGGGTTTTGAGTAGAGCAGTGACGTGACACCAATTTTAGAAGGACTGGTCCATCTGAGAACAGAGAGGAGACAAATGCAGAAACAGGGGCCCTCGGCAGGAGACCATTGTCACAAGGCAGGGCAGAGAGTATGTAGTGGCATTCAGGACAGGAAGTGACATAATGCTAATTTATATTATACATATGTAATATATTCTTACATATGTTACATATACTAACATAATGGGATTATAACTAAGCAGACATTATGGATTATAGGTAGCATCCCTAACTGTTTTTTAGACATTTAAGGGTTTTATTATTGAGCCTGATCATATCATATTTATATGTGCTGACCTTCCAATAAAATGAATTACAGAATTCCAAGAGCATATGTTATTCTGAAATACTCTACGGCTTTAAATTAAGAAAAACTTATGCACTGCTACAAAGTGAACCTATCTTTCATCATCCAATACAGTTGAAGTGCTTAATATAATTTTATCTTGTTACGCAGTTATAGAACTGTTTTATTTTAATACTTTGGTCTGTCTAGGAGAACAATATTTCTTGACATTTTTCTGCCTATTGCAAAAATTTAACATACCGAAAACTATTATGCAATAGGGAAAAAATTTACCATTACACTATTCCAAAAATACTAAATTCTTCCTTTGAAAAAGGTGTGACTAATCAATTTTAAATATCAGAAAGTAAAATATCAGGCAAATTTGGGTATATACTGCATTAGTCTATTTCTATAAAATTGTATCAATTAAAAGCTAATCTATGGTAAGGAAAGCACAGAAGTGAGTGGCTGCCTGGGGGCAGTGCTGGGAGGACAGGGCATGAGGATACTTTTGGGGGTGCTAGATATGTTCATTAAATTGAAAGTTATGATGATTTGATAAGTATATACATATGACACAATACATCAAGTTGTACCATTTAAATATGTGCATGGTATTATGTCAGTTATACCTTAACAAAGATGCTAAAGAATAAGTATAGTTGCACCCTGGCTGGTGTAGCTCAGTGGATTGAGCGCGGGCTGGGAACCAGAGGGTCCCAGTTCGATTCCCCGTCAGGGCACATGCCTGGGTTGCAGGCCGGGTCCCCAGTGAGGGCCATGTGAGAGGCAACCATACATTGCTGTTTCTCTCCCTCTCTGTCTCCCTCCCTTCCCCTCTTTCTTAAATAAATAAATAAAATCTTTAAAAAAAAAAAAACATTCTCTAAAAAAAAAAAAAGAATAAGTATAGTTGCATTCACGCAGTTTCTCTCGAGCAATGGTATTGGGACGTGTCTGTTTCACTGAAAGCCGGCACACTTCAAGCTCCAGAGATTTCTAAAACGGCCTTCATTTTCCTGTTTGGGGCCGGTGGTACTTGTTCATGCCTTTTACGTTAGTCTTATGAAATCTTTTTGAGGATATCAGCATGAAAATTAGTACACATTCATGGGGACAAATGCTTTTGAAGGGAAAAATTTTCAAGGGTAATAAACTTGGGCCATTAGAGAATAATGTGCATTGTGTTTCTGATGATGCAGTTCTGAAGACTATAAAGGACCCACAGACAAAGCCAAAGGGGGAAGGACGGTGGGTGGGAGGGGCGGGGGAAAGTGGTGGGGGGAAAATAGAGACAACTGTACTTGAACAGCAATAAAAAATACAAAAAAATAAAATAAAAAAATAAAGCTTTAAAACCTGTATTAAAACTTTTTTAAAAGGCTGAGACACATCAAGTGAAAACACAAATTCTACCATTGAGAAGTAATCCTTTTAAACATAAGGTGAATACCTCTGTGTGTGTGTGTGTGTGTGTGTGTGTGTGCTCACAGACACGGGTGGATGATAAAGAAGAAAGCATGCGCACAGATGTATGAAAATCGGGGAGTCCTTTTACTCTGTCAACACCTCCGCTCCTTCTCTGCTGATGATCCCCCCTGAGCCCCCTCTTGTTCTGCCGTGACTGAAAACCTTTGTTGTGCATGAAATGTATTCACATGCTGTGTGAATGCTGCACTACATTTACACAATGTTACATGGCCAATATAGTTTAATAAAAAATACAGACTTGTTTCTAACTCTGAAACTCACTTAAGTATAATGTAAAATAACTTGACATGCAGATGCATGTTTGGCCACTATGTCTGTACACAGTATTCTTTTAGCAAAACTGACTCAAATTACCCAAGTTTGTGATATTGAATTCAGAATTTCAGGACATGTCACACATTAGAAATAACACATCAGTGGAAAGGTTTTGACACTTGCCTCATGATTTGTCTTTAAATAAGCATCCCTTTTCTTGCTAGTGACATTTATATAATAGAATTTCACTTTGAGGGTATAATATACTCTTCTTAACAAATTACCTCAAGGCATTAATTTATTTATCTAAGCTCTTACCTATTATCAAGGCACTTCCAGATGTCGTTATGCCTTTTGAATTGTGAAAATGCTGATGTAGCTATATTTAAGTTTTGTTGTTTTGTTTCACTTGCAATGCATTTGCAATTTTGGAAGTTTTACACTTTGATCTTCCCAGATATTCCTGCTCATTTTGTCTGAGACACAAATTAACCCAATTCCAGCCCATGCACATGATGACGTGACTGGGGTACAGAGGGACACCATCATTCCTGAATGTCGCCTGGAGGTAAGATCACCTGCTGTGTAGCACAGGAGACAAAGGCAAAGTCCGGGATGTTTCAGAATGACTCACAGGCATCCCTGACTTTGGAGACCACCCCTTGCTACCCAGGTTAGCCAACTCTGCCTCATTTTTACGGGAATTATCACCCAAGGTCAGGAGATACTTCCATCTACTCTGCAGGCCACAAATGAATTTGTAGATATATATTTTGAAAAGCCAGAAGTATGAAGTCAGAAAGTCAGGAGGCCCATCTGCCAGAGGGATTTCTGAGTACAGCGCCTTTAGTTTCTGTTCAGGATGACAGAACACAAGAGGTGGATAGGCGTCTGCTCTCCTTCACATGTTTTAATTTGGGACAACCCCCTCCCCGCCCCGCTGTACCACAAGTCCTGTTAGGAGGGAGGGGCAGAAACGCACGCTCCTCCGTGTGGGAGGCCTAATCACAGCCTTCTGCTCTCAAAATAAGGAGCCTCCGTCTCATATCTCAAGAAGGTTGTCAGTCTATGGTTGGTCGGGGTGGGGAGGTATTGTGGTGTCAGGGCATGGAAATGTGGAGTGGAAAAAAAAAGAATAAATTCACTTTACAGAGACCATGATGCTTGCTGGGAGGAAGGGGTGGGGAGGTAGATGAGGGTATATAGGGGATCAGTGGTGATGATGGACAGAGACTTGACTTGGAGTGAACACACGATGCCCTGAAGCCATCTCGCTGGAGAGATTGTGAAACAAAACCAGAGACAGATGCTCAAACCACCCCAATTCCAGCTCTGGTTCTTCCCAGCATCAGCTCTCCGATACAACCACGTGATGGAGGCGTCTCTGGAAGAGGCCATGCCTTCATCTCCACGGCTACCCAGACGCCCTGAGTGAGAGACAACCCACCCACCTGAGTCTACTCTGAATTTATAACCAATGGGATGTGACAGAAATAGAGGGTTGTTTCCTGGCACTAATTTGGGAGCGATCTGCTTTGTAGCCACAGCAGCACAGCGGACTAGCTCGAGCCAGAATCCCACGTTTTAGTGACAGGGAGTCCATCAGGACGTGTTACCTGATGTTACCGGGCTAATCATTCCACAGCACAGACACGTCCAAATCATCACGCTGCGCACCTTCAACTTGTACAATTGCATACACCAGTTACACCTCATTAAAGCCGGAACACTGTTTGCAGGTGAGTAAAACCATCCTTTCTGGGTGGAGGAACAGTTGTAACATGACCAAAGTCGTTACCAACCACGCAGCCCCTTGCGTGGCAGTCCTAGTGTCCCAAAGGAGATTTCCACATGCTTTATAGGTACATAATGTCACTTGTCATCTTAGGAGATCCTGCCGTCCCTTATTTAAACACAGGGCTTACTTGCTAGCACATTACTTTCTGACCTTTTGTGCCCAACTTTGTTTAATTGCTCATTAGAATTAATACTAAAAACAGAAAGTTTTTATTGCCTAGGCCAGTGCTTCCTTTCAGTAAGGAAAAAGTAATCCAGATTTATTTGGAAATCGTTTTGCCAGGCTTTTTTCCCCTCTATTGAGAAGTAGAAAAATGATGTGGCAATACATATAAAATAAAATGCTCACAACATGTACTAGTTTATTTTTAAGAAGCACCAATTTTGTTAATGTTGAGTAAAAATATTTCAGCTGTAAACAACAGATGCTAGGATTTCTACATGCAGGCACAAACCGCAGGTAGCAACATTCATCCAGGTTGAAGTCTGAACATTACTGATAAAAATATGAAATATACTTCACATCACACAACATTCTTTTCTAAACTGACTTAAAGGAATTATCTCTTCAACTCCTTTAAAAGCGACAGTCACAAACTATCTAAAATTCACTTTGTTAATCATCTTCATTCCTAGACATTTTATGAAAGATAGCAAGAGATGCCCAAATGGAACGATTTGAGTTTATCTGCTTCTTCTCTGTACTTGCTTTTATAATGTATTCCCCAGACTCCCCAACCCACAAAAGGGGCTGAAAGAAGGAAATCTGAGAGTTTGAAAAGGTCTTTGAACACTGATGAAGCAGATCACTAGCCTCCCAGAAATTAAGGTTTTGACTATTCCTAACACAAAATATATTACACATAAAAAAAAACTTGAACTAACCTATGCATAGGAATAATTTTGTCTGTTTGGTAACATGTTCTTGACTAAGAATTTTACGTCAGAATTCTGTTTTATAGTATTTACTCCCATAATTCCATGGAAACACTAAGATCATCATTCTGTTAAGACTGTTATTCTCTGCTTCAATATTTTGCAGCCAATAAATATAATTATTTCTGTTTCCTCCAAAATAGACTTTAAAACATACTGCCTCTCAAATAATCCCAATCATTTTTCCAATTTTTGCACATTGTGTCTTGGGGAGGAAATTGGGTTATAGCATGTGAAGAGAGTAAAATCACTCACAGAATGTGTTAGCCGTGTCTGGACACTGAGTTTAATTTTTGTTCCTATGCTTTTGCCAAGTGTACTTTTCCATAGTATCCCTTTTGTGCTGTGCACACAGCCCATTCGTAAAAGTTTCACCAGACACACGTAACGACGGCTCCGTTATTCAGTCCTGCAGAGGGAAGTGGCAGGCACAGGGCAGAGCTTGTCCCAGTCTGAGATGGCACCCTGGTGCCAAGGTGCCGAGGCATCACGCTGCCCTTGCTTCTTCGTTGCCGCTCTGTTGGATTATCTCAGGATGCAGCTGAGGAGCACAGAAGTGCCTTTTTGAGGACAGCTCCTGGGCTTTCTCACCACATTGGCTTACAGCTGGGTGCCCAAAGAGCTCCGACAAGCTTCCTGATGATTTCTCCCTAACTACCTCTTCCAGGTGTCGTAGGCATAGAGGGCGCCTCTCAAAAGGATCATTTGAAAAGCTTTAACCAAGCAGCCTATACATTCTAATTAGACACACTGTATCTGGAATATGTATGTATTTGGGGAGGGGCTTCCTTTTGGGATTTGAAGGCTGCAATTGCCTTCCAAATGAACCCAATTACCACACTACTGCTCTGGTAAAACTCCATATCATCAAAGACTATTCACTCGTGACACCGGGAAAGCCAGCAAAGCATAACACACACCAACAAATAACTAGGCTAATGCATTGAAAGCAAGCAAGCGAGTGAGCGAAGGACGCTTTTCCAGGAGTGCCAGCCAGTGGCATGTGAAACGTTTAGTCAGAGACCAAGGTTTAGCCCTCAGTTCCTGACGTGCTGCTTTGGACAAGCGACAATCTCACTGACTCCAGGCTCCGCATGATAAAAGAGACATAAAAGAGAACCCAATCCACATGCGTGTTACGGACATTAAATGGGCACTTCACGTTAAATGGCACCCCACCGAAACACTGGGATAATAACCTATACACCCTTTGTTCCACACTGGGTGGACAGTCACCAGAAGACCCTAAGATCTTGAGCTCCCAGGGATCCCCTGGCTGAAGCCTGTTCCCAAAATTGGGAAGCTATCTCCCCATTATTGGCCTGTTAGTGCCGAACTCAAGAGGTCATTTCTGGTTTTCAAATAAGGAGTGTGTGAATAAGTGGATTTAAGTCTTGTCAAAACCGAGCCCCTGCCCTACCACCCTACAGGAGTCGCACTTGACTGTGATGCACTCCAAGGCTACACCCCAACATGCTCCAAGGCCACAAACACCACTGAGGTGGGGGGACCAAGGATCCCCGTGCCTCCCTGGAAAAAAGGCAGCTGTTTTTTACACACCATGAAGTCTACCAGAAAAAAGGAAACTACTTACGGGCGTTTGCTAGACATACTGTGATCCCAGCTGTGCCCTCTTGAAAATTCAGCAAAATTAACTTGTTATGTGTACAATCTCCCTTTACAGGCCGTGAAATCTAGCTCTAACTTCCATGCTTTGTACTATGTCTTTCTGTACCAACTTACTGCATTGTTTATAGTTCGCAACAAAATGAGGAAATGTCACTATACTTTTACACTTACCCATGTTTCCACAGTGCCGCTTCGAGACTAGGACTGTGGGCCCTTTTCTCCGGTTATCTATTGATCAAAGAGGAGCCGGGCATGCCGGCCTAGTCTGGGTGCACCCCTGGGACTTCTGGCTGCAGCTCCTTGTCCTTCCACGTGGTCCTCAGATCAGCCACAGCTATGTAGCACACGAGAGCTCCTTGGAAGCACAGCCCCCGCCCCCAGACCCACGGAGACAAAGTCTACACTCTGACAAGATTACTGCATGATTCCCACATTAAGCAAGAGCAGCTCTGGGCCATGCTCCAGTCTCCTACCAAGGCTTTCCTCCAGATCTCTGTGACGGGAGAGGTGCAGTGTTCCTCCAAGCCAACCTTTAAGTAGACACTAGAGGCTTATCCGGAAAAGCGCTCAGTGGTTTCAGCTACTGGTAGCCAACATCACTGTGTGTGTCTGTGTCTGTGTTTATCAAGTCACTAAAAATGCAGACTACCAAAATTATTACTATTATTTTTAAAGGTCCCATTTATTTATCTTTAGAGAGAAAGGAAGGGAGGGAGAAAGAGAGGGAGAGAAACATCAATGTGTGGTTGCCTCTCACTTGGCCCCACTGGGGACTTGGCCTACAACCCAGGCATGTGCCCTGGCTGGGAATCGAACTGGTGACCCTTTGGTTCGCAGCCTGTGTTCAATCCACTGAGCCACACCAGACAGGGCAAAATTATTTTTAAATAAAGATGAATATCCCAAGATTGACATTGAAAGAAAACAAATGATCTTCTGAAGATACATTATTAATGGTTGATGTGTCCAAAATTTCTAGTCTTAGGTTTTCATGACTGAATTCTACTCTTACCCCCATAACTAAGCATTTCTAAAGCAATCAGCAGAGTCCTGAATCATATATATACATACAAATATGTGTGTGCATGTATATATATAGATATATATGTGTGTATCTATATATATACACACTCATATACATATGAGAGAGAGAGACACACACGTTTGTATACAACTAAAATAGACACCACGCTAAAAGATTACAGAGGTTTCACAGTGAGCGGTACTATCCAGGATAATTATTACTTATACCGTTTGCATTTCTGAAGTTGCATTTTGCTATAAAAACCACTGTAACTAAATAAAAGAACAAAAGTACTTTACCTTTTGAAACATATATTTGATTCTTGATTTATTTTTATTAATGTTCATATGATGAAATATCTAAAATCTGGCACAGCTTTTTATTTGGTTAAAGGTTAAAATATGAAACTCATAAAGAGATAAATGCTGATTTTATTCAACTATAATAGAATAAGGGTATCTCCAGCATTTAAAAAATTTTAAATGAGAAACATATTAATGTGCGTCATTGTTATAATCAACTTATGGTAATTATTGAAATCTTCTCCAAGTCTTTGCAAAAAATTTTTGCAATAATAGCTCGATGCAATAATCACTTCAATGGTCTCAAAATTTAAAAGTAAACAAGGAACGAATGAAAACGTGTGAGTCTTCTAAACATTATGTGCCCTTTACATTTTGATAAAATAATATAAGAACATCGAAGACTTCCGTTTGCCATTCATATGTATCACCAATCTAAACGACAATCTACAATCTGAACTCGGAAGGAAATTATGACACAAATGCTGTTTGGATGGTTAATAAGTGTCTAACACCGCTGAGAAGTAAATTCCATGACGTCACAAGTATGAGACACCGGGGCCAATCTCACAGCGCGCAGTGGACTGACGTGAACTTTCAGGCCTCTGGGTTTTATGCTTCTCCACAAACTCCATGGGGGGCCGGGAGTGTCTGTGTGCAGTGGGAGGGGTAGCGTGGCGAGGGTCATGGAGGAGCCTTGCTCAGAACTCTTGGTGAGGGTGGGCTACCACCGGGAAGATGGGAAGCAAATCTTCAAATGGTTGAAGAAGAGAAGACAGATTATTAAAAACTCCCAGCTACCAAAAGACAGGCTGTTCTATCTTGAGCTCCGTGAAGGGTTTCAACACCAGATGGAGTGTCAAAACGCATAACCCAAGAATGAAGGGAACGACTCTAGGAAGGCAAGGCAGGCAGACTAGGAGAGCTGGTGACATTAAACCACAGATTCAGGCAGGGGGTGGATCACAAGTCAAACTGCCCCAAAATAAGCCTCCATGGAGACACTTGGAACAAAGACCAGCTGACACTTATTACATAAACACAGGCACATCCATCCATCCAAACCCACACACAAACAACTTTCCCTTTCTTCTTCAGTTGAAGATCTTTTATAAGAGATTAGTGTAGTAAGAGAGAACATGTCATGAATCTCAAAGAGGAAAATGAAAAAAAATGTGAAGGAGCACCATCTGGCAGTTAATGGAGACGCACAGTCTCGCTGAATGTTTCTGCATCTGGACGAGCCACGCAGCGGAAGGCCAGCTGCTGCGCCAAGGACAATGCGGAGCACGTGGCTTTGTTCGGCCCTGGTGGCACGTCCAGGCCTGTGTGTTTTAAGGGGGCTATTATTTTTGAATGATTTTGTATTCTTTAGATATTCTAACAAATGATCGTGCAAAAAAAGGGTAAATGCTACTTTGCATTTCTTTCCCTTTAGCTGTGACCCAACAATAAATCAGTGTGAACCAGCGTTTCTGCAGAGCTTGTTCAGTTCTTGCCATGAAATGCACCAAGAGCTATGCAAGGACTTCTCTTACCCTGGGCTGCATGCTGTTTAGTCTAGCAGCGGCTCTTGGAACTAAAACACCCCGTAAGAGTTCATTTGATGACTGAAACTTCTTCATGGTCTCCATTCAGAGTTTACAAAATTGCTTATTGAGACCGAATGGATTTTTTTTCAAAATCTGCTTTACAAAGCAGGTAAGTGTGTGCATGCATGTGTGGCACAGTTGTAATAATGATCGAAGTTATATCCATTAATATGTGACTATGCACACTTCAGCCCTCTATACTCCAAGTATTCTGAGGAAAAGAATAGGGCATAGGGCATGCAGTCCTTCAAACATTTTAAGAGCTTTAATGTTAATGGATAGTAAAGGTATGCCCTGTAACTCCAAAACTCAAAACAAGAACAAAGAGATGAACGTATCAGAAAACCTACTCAGTACAAAACATTCCCACAGCACTGCCCACACTGTGGTGAGCTCAGAATCCTTGTAAGTGTCGAGCTGGGACCGAGAGAGCAAGGCAATCTCCTCTTCGTGATCACAGCCCAATGGACACTGACGGCCTGGGATTCATCCACCGCCATCCTGTGGGGCCTTTTTACTGACAAGGGATGATCTTCCTGTACATGTCGCAATGGTTTCCTAGGGCTGCCACATCAGTTCTGGGTTAGTTTCATGTGACATGTCATGAGAGGAAAAAGCCAAGCACCAAAACCAGGATGGCTTCAAACAATAGCATTGCATTGTCTCCCAATTCTGAAGGCTCAGGGAAGGGTCCTTCTGGCCTCCCCCTGGCTTCTGGGGGGCACTGGCCATCCTCAGGGGTTCCGGGCCCATCTGGGCATTACTCGTGTCTCCACTTGGTCAGCTTCCCTGAGTCCGTCTCTTCTCTTCTTATAAGGGTACCAATCACACTGGGTTAAGAGTATCCGTGGAGGGCTTTGAAAAATTATTGAAGGATCCATACAAAACAATAAAGTAAATGTAGATACCATTTCACCTCCTTTCTGCTACTGAGACTCTCCAGGTACAAGCTTTATGCATTTATTATCTAATTAGCATTAGATGTCATGATGGAAAGAATATGGAAGCATGGAAAAAACAAGGAACCTCATTCACGTTTGGGGGATTTTTGTTTGTTGTTTATTTTTTTCCATTAGTCACTACTTACCCACCCTAGACCTGGTGCCAACACTTGCGCTGCTCCTGGGATGCTGGAAGCAGATGGCACAGTGGCCCTGTCCTCCAGGGTGACATCTTGGACAAGGTAAGCCTCTCCTCTCCCCTGACATGTCTCACACTGGACTCGGCACTCCCCAGTACAAGTCACTTTGAGGAATAGCTGTTATATTTGTCAGTCTAAGTGATACACTGAAATGTCTCCCTCTGGGTTTTTAATCTCTTAATCTTTGTACTAATGAAAGACATAGAGATTTTTTTCAAGGGAAAATAAAAATGCGATTTTCATTTTTAAAAAAATCTTCATTATCTTCCTCGTTGCTGTCTGAAATGCTAGGGACTCTCAGAGTCTCTTCAGGGTAGTTCAATCCCTCCACTGCAATTCCACTGCTGGGATTATACCCTAAGAACCCTGAAACACCAATCCAAAAGAACCTATGCACCCCAATGTTCATAGCAGCACAATTTACAATAGCCAACTGCTGGAAGCAACCTAAGTGCCCATCAGTAAATGAGTGGATCACAAAACTATGGTACATTTACACAATGGAATACTACACAGCAGAAAGAAAGAAGGAGCTTACACCCTTTGCAACAGCATGGATGGAACTGGAGAGCATTATGCTAAGTGAAGTAAGGCAGGCAGTGAGGGAGAAATACCATATGATCTCAACTTTAACTGGAACATAATCAACAAAAGAAAAAAGCAAACAAAATATAACCAGAGACTTTGAAATTAAGAACAATTTGACAGTAACCAGAAGGGTGGGGGGAGGGAATAATGGGGGAAAGGGTTTTCGGGAACTACTATAAAGGACACAGGGATGAAACCAAGGGGGAGGGTGGAAGAAAGAAGGGAGGTTGGTTTGGCTGGGGTCGGGGGGAGCCATATAGGGAAAATGCAGACAACTGTAATTGAACAACAATAAAATATTTTTTTAAAAAATAGAAAAATCTTCATTACATATTGGGAAAACATGATCATTTATTCCTGACCATGGCTATGCCTTATGCTCGTGAATGAAACTGGAAAGTCCAGGGCGCCCTAAGCACATTCCTCAAAATGTCTCCTGAGTTCTCCCACCTGTGGCCCTCGCCCAAAGAGACCTAATTGGCTTCTTTAGTCATTAACTTTCTTTTGTTGTTGTCCATACCAATGATACGATTATGTACCTTCAAAATAAATTAGTATTTTTAATTTAGATTCTTTAATTCTCTTAAAGCTTCTTACTCAAAAGTGCCACTTAAATGAATGCCGACCGGAACACACAGGCGAGGGGAACAACCCAAAACGCTTAAGTAGAAAGGCTGTGTCCACCCCACTGCCTCCCACGAGCCCCGTGGAGCTCACTCCGGCATTCAATGCAGACACGGGGATCTGGGCCAGACTCAGCCAAGGGACATGTGGCCTACTCTTTGACTCGACACAGAAGATGACCATTAACTCTTAAAATATTCACTGTCTAAATTGTCACAAATCATTGATTCTAAATTTTCCTTTTAAAATGTGCTATTTTGATATTAGTAACATTTCATAATACATGCGATAGAAACACCAATCCAAAGAGACCTAATAAATGAATCAAGAACTCCCACTGTAAATCCAGTCTATAAAGCACGGGTCCAGTTGGAAATGCTTGCTATGGTGTTCATTATTCATCAGTCGTGTGTTCTCTAATGAATATTGTCTGCTAAAGTTATAGTTGTGAAAAAACATTTTAAAACAAATATTAAAAGAATTGAGGAATTGCAGCATGACCGCCTTGAATGTAATGTTAAATCAACAAGCTTTTACAAATATTGATCAAAATTTGTCTAAATTTAAGCTTCTTTGACTTGGGGTTTAAGTTATAATAAGGGATGCTTATAGTATAAACAAAAATTTCTTTCATAGCCCATGATCCAGTCTGGCACATTCATCTCATATATACATGATAATAATTATGTTTTCTATCAGTTCTGTATCTATAATTTTGACTTTTCAAATCCATTTTCAAGGTCAGACAGAGTTGGAGAAAGAAGAGTAGTCGTTTATGTTTCTTGTTTTTTATTTTTAATTGAATGTAGCTGATAATTTTATCTCTGTAATGCTGTGCTACTTTATGTATCAATCTATCTATCTATCTATCTATCTATCTATCTATCTATCTATCTATCTATCTGTATAAGTTTGTAGGGGTGGAGTACATATGCCAACTTGCCAACCCTAACCTACTAAATAGGAAATGTTGCCCCTGAATGCACAGCTTGCGGTTACTGGGCTGCCTTGCTAGAACAGGGCCTGGATTTTTATTTTTATTCAATTTATTTAAACTAAAAAACAAGTTCACCCATTTCTCCCACCCCTCGCTGCCCACCTCTTGCCACCATTAATCCGCTGTCTGTATCTATGAGTTTTTTTTAATCAAAATATAATCCTGTACATTTCTGTCAACACTATTATCATTCTTTTGCTTCTGTATGTATTAGAAGTTTTAGGCTAAGGTAATATTTTGTTACTATTAAATTTTTAATTGGGCAAATGCCATAAATGGTATAGATGAAAACAAAGTAAAAAGGTACAGCTTAACAAATCAGTAGAGAACATCACTATCACACGACCCAAGTGAAGCACTGAATACAGTTCCCATTCCAAATGACAGTCTGTCCCTCCTGAGTACAGCGACTAAAGGACAATCACTTTTCTAAATCTTTAGAGATGACTCGCTTGCTTTTGCTTATACTTTTTATCACTGAAGTATGTATTGCTAACCATTTGTTTTGCCTGCTTTGAGCTTTGTGTGAACGTGAGAAAACTACATATTCCTCTGGGTGTTTCTTCTGTCCAGTATTTCTATGAGACTGATCCCGCGCTGGATGTAGCTATAATTCTTTCATTGATTTTGCTATACAGCACGCCAGTCCATGAGTATATCACAATTTGTCCGTGTGTTCTACGCCTGACCCTGTTTGCTTTGTCCCCAGTCTGGGTTTCTGGAACTAGCTGGGTTGCGAGAGTCCTTGTGTGGGCTCCTTGGTCCGTGTGCACACACCTCTGTTGGACGCACACCAAGGGTGAGCACAGGGTCAGCAGTGCAGACGCATTCACACTGGAAAAGAAGGCCAAACAGCCTTCCAGCGCCCGGGAGGAGAGTCCCCAGGACTCCGCCTCTGCACAGAGTCTGGTGACCTTTTTATTAGGAGCCCATCTGTGTCTTTGAGGCTCTCTCCTCGTGGTATATTTTGATTTTCCAGTTTACTAATGGGGTTGATTTTATATATTTATTGGGCATTTTATTTTTTTCAATGTAATTTCAAGTCTTTTGCCTATTTTACTAATGTGTCATATCAGTTTCTTATTGGTATGTGGGTTTTTAAAAATAGACTACTAATTGCAAATACGCCCCTACTCTGCTGCTTGACTTCTGCCTCCTTAAGTTTTGATAGAGGGAGGTTTTAGCTCTGCTATTATAAAAGTTATCATTCTCTTTTGTTATGGTGGTGCACTTTTATTCTCTTAATATTGCTTTCGTAATCCAAGGGCATGAAAGTACTTTCTTACATTATCTTTTAAGAACTTTATTGTTTCTCATTCAAATGTAGGCCTGGGATTCCATTGGAATTTAAACTTGCATGTGTTATAAAGTAAAGTCAAGAGTTATCTTCCTAGAAAAATAAGCAACTGAAATAGTACAATTTATTGAAAAGAAGATGTCTTCATCACTGCTCTTCATTGCCACCTGAGTCACAAACGCGTGTCCACACATACACCCCCACCTGTTTCCAGGATCTGTGTCATTTGGGATGATTTGTTCTTTTTCACACACCTACCGTTCATCATGAAATACAAGATTTGCTTTAGGCTTATAGATGCCTTTAGAAGTTGCCTTCTACTCCAAGGTAGCTCTAAATTCTACTAGGAATGACTATTGGATTTGGCCAAATGCCTTTCCTACATATATTAAGGTGTTAATGATGTTTCTTCTTTAATCTCTTCATATAGGAAATTGCTTTGATTACTATTAGAATGGCAAGCCAACCTTCTCTGCTTAGAACAAACCCAGGTGTTATGACGTGTTCTTTTTACATACTGTTGACATTGACTAATTTCTAAAATATTAACTTTCATACTTTGCTATTGTTTCAAACTTACAGATAACTAAGTATAGTAAAAGGAACTCTCTATATACATAAATACAAGCATACAATATATACATATGAAATGTTTTTGGCATCAAATGTGGAGTCATTTGGAAGCATCATACCTCTTTACTCATATAAATTACTACGTGTTGACAAGAGTAAAAAGTGCCTATGAAAGCTAGTATTGAAACAATTTATGGAATTTACATACGGACTTTGAATTACATAGTAACTGTATCAATGTTACATTTCCTGACATTGATAACGCCCTACAGTCATGGCCAAGAACATTCTTTTTTCTTGTGAAATACACTTTCTCTGCCATGACCCTGGTCACAGCTCCTGGCTCAGGGTCAACCTCCCCTCCAGGTTTGACACGTCTCTGTTGTTTCCTGTGTAGCACACAGTTCTTCAGCTTTTCTTTGTGCGTGTTGCTATTTTTTGGATTATAGTAGAGTTACTTATAAAGTGTCCCCAAAATGTAAAGACGATTATATTCAAGCTATGCATCTTTCACAGAAATACATCAAAAATGGTATCACGTCCTTCTTAGCACATAGAAGCTGGAGGGACAGATGTCAGTTTGTCCCAATATTTGGTTGTGTGCTGAGGTCGACCATTTGTCAAGCTTTTGTCTATAAGTTTTTTTCTCTTAAAATGACTCTTTTTACATTTTAAATAGTAATTTTAATTAATATTTAAAAATTTTAATCCCCAGAGTTCCCTCCTTGTCTATCCAGCCTGATGAGAGTTTCACTCACGGGGATTCCGGGCGTATTTTTATAAATGAAGGACGCTCTGTTCCTGGTGGTTCTGAAAACCCATTGTTAATGCTCAGAATGAAGAAACGGCCCCGAAATTCAACAACTGGGGAACTGATACTGAAATCTAGACTACCGGTTAAAATGAACTTTGCTGAAACACTTTGTAAAAGACTTGATAATATAATGCACCATGTAATAATAAAAATGATAAAGCTTCTCTTTTTATCATTTTCAAAATAGATTCTTTTCTGTAACCATTGGCATGTCATAGAAAGAGGTTTTTATTTTTATTCTAAATATTTTTCTCTCAGTTGTTTCACTCAGCTTTACCATTAAGTGGAAATTTCTGGAGTTTTATAGGTGAGCTAAAACTATTTTTAATTCACAAAAGAGACAATGGAAAATAATTATACCTTACTTGGAAAATGCCTAATCCAGGCAAGGCATTTTTCATGTGGTGTATTTCTATTCCTGGGTTGAAATACATGCTGAGCTGCCTAAGGATGAGGTTGGGGACAATGTGAGTTTCAGGGACACACCCTCAGAGTCAGAAATGCCATATCACACAGTTTCTCTATTGAGAGGTAGGGTATCAGAGAAAAAGGGATATTGTTATCTGGATCGACAACGAACGCACATATTCAAGTTCAAACTACGCCTGGAAATTAGTTACTAGGAAATAAAGATCTTTTCCATATATATCAGGTAAAGATTTCATCTGCACATGTCATCAGACCCAGCCATTTTAAATGAGAAGCTGATAGGAAAATTAATATTTTACTCACCTTTGAGTAGCTCCGTGCATTGCTCGTGGTTAGAGGTGCTTTGCGCAGGCTCCATCTCAGGATCAAACGGCTGGAACGAACAAGCAGCACCTCCAGCCCCTCAGGAGCCAGCAGCACCAGCTGCAGGAGAGCGATGCGCCCAGGGCGCCTGCCCCAGTTCGGAAGCTAACAAAGCGCAGCGGGGCAGCCACCTGCGTGGTGGGAAGATGTAAGGTCTCGCTCCAAACAGGCCTTGCTCATTGGCACCGAAGATGAACTGGGAACGATCGCGTCGAAGGCACAGTCAGAACACTGTCACTGTGTCCCTCGGGGAGGGAAGTGAGAAAGAGCAAGAGGGAAGGGCCACCCAGAGCTAGGGGCATCCTGAACAAACAACAGCTGACAGAGGGGAAGCATCACTTAGAAAGAAGTTATTTCTCTTCTGAAGGACTTAGAAACAACTGTCAGAAAGCTCCTCATCTCGGCACAAAAACATGAAATAAAATCTGTACTTTGCATGTACCAAGAGCACTGGACCTGTAGGTGAGGGCCACGCATCTGAACTTGCCATCCGGTTAGGACTGGAGAAGGTAATGCTGGCATCAGCAGGGGCAGCAAGGGACACGCAAGGGACCCGCGCATCCTGTTTATTGCTCAGCAACTCTGTACATGGGACTTTCTGTGCTGCAAGAACTACCTTAAGTGCTTTGCAAATATGAACTCATGTAATCTACAGAGCAAACCGGTGAACCAGCTACTATCATCTTGCCTATTTTACAAATGAGGAAACTGAGGCACAGAGGTATAACATGCTCCCCAAGATCACACAGTTGGTAAGTCACTGAGGTGGGATTGGATATCAGGTACCCTAACTTCTGCCATGGAGCTGCCTCAGACTCACTTGAGAAAATATGCCAGCTTATCGCTCTGCTCACTCTTTGAAGAATAAACAAAGAAGAAAGACAACCTCATGGGGAAAAATTTTAACTAATTTTTCTGGCTTCATTATCAGAAAGCATACACACACACATACAGCTAGCATATTAATTCCCGAAGTTTACACAGCTGGCACATCGCAAAGCTGGGATTTGTACCTAGTGAGTTAGGATACTTCTCATAAAGTAGACTTCACCATTTGACGGCTCTGTCTTTGAAAAACCAACTACTCCACATTGGACAATGTTTTCTTAAAATATGGAAAGGATTTCTGAAGGAAAAATGGTTAAATACTCATTAAAATAACTCTAGACAGAAACGAGGCTGCCCATAAACATCAAAAATTATAAACATGTCATTTGAAAATAGACATGTCATTTGAAAATAGACATCTATTTAATAGATGTAAGTTTAACTATAATGTTAGCATACTGCATCTAGCTGTACATTGAAATAATACAGCTTGAACACAGAGGACTTATTCAAAAGACACATGGATAGTTTCGTTTGAAAATATCAGACTACATTGAAAATCAAGGAAAAAACTTTTAATCATCTCAAAAGGTGCTCCTGTCTCCACAAAACAGCTGAAACTCATAGGACTAGGGCAGAACCCGCGTGGCCAGATAAAGATGTCTACATGTCAAAGAATTTTCAACAAAACAAACGTATTTTCTACCAACCAATATATAAACCTATACAATTTCAAGTGGAAACACAAAAAGGTTTTTTATAGATGAAAACGCAGAAACGGTCCACTTACATGCTAACACAAATGTTCAATCTTACCAGCAACCAAGAGAAATACAAACTGACATCCTGCGTAAACACGATTTCTCAACAACCAGCTTGACACATATTTTCAGTCGAACCATATAGAATCGTGGTGGGGATACAGAAACACTCACCCAGCGCAGCTGGAACACGGAACAGGACCGCTCTGGAAAACGCGTCCGGCGCCCTCCGGAGGGTCGAACCCGCCCTTAGCTGAGCTGCTCCCAAGCCGGTGCACGTGGGAGTCGAGGGATGGGGGGGTCCTTCCAAGTTCCCGAGGCTTGGCTCCGCCCTTCGCCAGCCTGCCGTGATGGATACGCAGGGACACCTGGGCGCGGGGCGTCTGCGCGGCTCCCCAGGTGGTTCTCAAGTGCAGCGATGCTGGGAACCCGCTGCCTCTCTCCGTTGTGCGGGACCGATCCCAGAGATCACGGAACTTCGAGAGTTGCACACGTTTTCCGGGACAATCACAAAAAAGTCATGACAAGGGTCAGGACAGCAAAATACTAAAGACAGTCAGAATGGATAAATCATAATGGAATATTCCACAAAACAGAAAAAATCAGTGAAAGAAAACCTGATGCGTCAATAGAATCGACGCTCAGAAGCATAACTGTGAGGGCAGGAAATATGTCTGAGAAGATAAACGTATCATGTTTCCCAGTTATCTGGGGTCTCAAACACACAACACTTGAGTTTTTTGGGTTTTTTTTTAAGATTTCATTTTTTATTTTTTTTTAATTTATTTTTAGAGAGAGAAGGGAGGGAGACAGAGAGGGAGAGAAACAGCAATGTATGGTTGCCTCTCACATGGCCCCCATAGGGGACCCGGCCCGCAACCCAGGTATGTGCCCTGACTGGGAATTGAACCGGGACCGTCTGGTTCCCAGCCCACGCTCAATCTACTGAGCTACACCAGCCAGGGCACAACACTTGAGTTTTAATCAGAGATGCTTAATTGGATAATGGAGAAGATGCAAGACACAGGGAGTGATGGGGGTAGTTTTTGAGGTGGTGGTTGATTTGTGAAGGAGGGAAAAATGTGGTTCGGGAGGAAATCCTGGACGCTGTACCGCATGTTCTATGCCCTGACTTGGCAGAAGGTACACAGCTCTTTATTTTATTGTTGCTCTTTACCGCTTCTTAATGTATTATACACTTTTGAACATTAGTCATATTTCATAACACTTTTTAAATAAATTACCGCAGCGACTTGAAACAGGAGAGTGGATGATAGATCGTGCCTGTAATCACCACATTCAGAACGAGAGGAGACTGTATGGGTGGGGGTCAAGGGCAGATACGAATAAAGGCTGGGATACTATTGCAGCGGTCTTGATGAGGGAACGTGTAGGTCCGCGAGGCCAGTGAGAGCCTAAAAGACGTGGACGGGCTGGGGAGGCATAGGCGACTCAGAAAATGGAACAGATGGGTGTGGGCTGGGTTGGGAGGAAGAGAGAAAAGTTCAAGGCAGCACACAGATTTCTCTGTTGAATTATAAGATGGACACCAATGCCCTTGACCTGGGCAGAAACCGTGCAGGTGAAGGAAAAGATCTTCACCTGAAAGTGCCAAGGTCATGCTCCCTGCTGTGATCCCATTCGCTGCAACTGGACTCTGCTGCCTGCCTGCGTGAAGGTGTGAAAAAGACTGGACACAAGTCTGCGTGTGAGGGGAAAGGACTGAGTCAGGTGCACATTTGAGGTCATCAGTTTTAGATATTAAACGTATTTGTGGCTAAAGGAGGAATTACCTAGGACACTGTAAAGTGAGAAGACAAAATCTGCGGAGGCTAATATAGAAGGCCTGGGCAGAGGAAGACCGCTTAGAAGGCATGCTAGAGAATCAAAAGGAAGCCAGCCCAGAGACATATTTCAACTGGGAAGAAACCCTAAGGCTGCCTGTGTCACTGGAAGTCACTTTATTTACTAAACATTAAGTTGGTTCAACAAAATTAAGATCCAGGTGATCCTAAGACTGATACAAGTCAGTAGTTGAAAACAGAAGCATTTTACCATTATTCTTTTAAATAAAGAACCCTGTCATGGACAATTTAAAAATGAAAATCTATAAAGTCACTTTATCAATGTGTGAAAACTAAGCATCACCTGTTTATTTACTAGTCAAGAATTTTAAAGGAATGAAAAAATATATTAATTGCATACAACTTTATAAATCCTCTAAGTTCAGGTAAGTATCAACAGCCATGTTGAACTTTACAATATTTCCATGGTACACTTAAAATTAATTATAGAATTTTAATTAATGTCAACATGTCAAATCTGCCACTGATATTGTGGACTGGTAAACAGGATAAGTTCAGTAGGTTTCCTTGCAAACAATAATCTCCAAATATTCGGAAGTGAGAAGACAGTAGCCTGAAGAATAAGAGTGTATCGGTGACCATTAGAAACTGAACCATTCACCACAGTGAGAATATTATTTTGTGGCAGATGTTCCTTCTTTAAAAATTAAATAATTTGTGCCCTGGCTGGTGTGGCTCAGTGGATTGAGCGCGGGCTGCGAACCAAAGGGTCGCCGGTTCAATTCCCAGTCAGGGCACATGCCTGGGTTGCGGGCCAGGTCCCCAGTGGAGGCCACATAAGAGGCAACTACACATTGATGTTTCTCTCTCTCTCTTTCTCTCTCCATTCCCCACTCTCTAAAAATAATTAAAAATAAAATATTTTTTAAAAAATTAAATAAATTGTGTAACATGAAGATAATCCAATTTTGAAGGTAGGACTAATGAGGCTCATATGATTTAAATAACTCTTTGAAGGTCATTGACCTCTAAATGTCCATTTAGAACATTCCATGATGGTCTCACTGTAGATTCATAACAAATTTAAACAAAATAATGTTCTGGGAACATGACTGGCCCACATGTTTTTAAAATATAAGATTCCACTGCTTTCATAATTTTAATCTATTGCCCTCAACTCAGTATTCCTTTCTGTACACAGACTGATTCCTTAGAAAAATAATTTGTGCAGCTTATCCAAAAGCCGTCTGCCATATTATTTATACAATGAGAATGAATTCTCTTGTGTCATATTTTGTATTATTCATTCATGATATTAGAGCTCACTCTTGTACAAACAATGAATCACAGATTTCAATTTTGAAACAATATTAATCATTAATGGTATCTAAATCGGTCTTCTTTGTGGCCATGCACACATTCTACAAGATGAAAATGTTACCAAGGCAAAAATAAGCTAAAAAAATCTAACATTTCAGGAACATAAAATGTGTTCTTTATTATTTAGAAACTATATCAGGTTTCAATTTAGTTTGTAAATAACAAAGTCCTACCTCCCAATGTAGCCAGAATCTTCTTCCGTAATCTTTTCTGCCATTACCGCCCCCACTCTTCTGGGCTCCAGAAACGTTGGACTCATCAGGAGTCTTCCTGGGTCAACATAGTTTCAGGCATATGATTTTTTGGTAGCAGTTATGCCACTGAGAACCACCAAAAGCTACAGTAAATCCCTCCCCCTCCCCCGCCTCAGTATCATTGTTTCTACCAAGTTGTTACATTTATTCCTCTGTGCCCAGCTCAAACATACAGCCTTCCCTGAAACACCTTTCCAGACTTCCACGACCCACTATTCTGCTTGAATCCAACTCTTTGCTCCCTACTTTCAAATGAACGCGAGAAGACATTCAAATTCAGCCATCAGGTACATTAAATTAATAACCAAAGACCACTAGGGAACCGAAAGAATGACTATGTGAAAAAGAAAAGACCTATGCATCAGCTGGGGCCAGGGTAACTGAAACTTGGAATTGCTAGACCCATTCTAGGAAGCTGGCAGCGACATCCACTAAATGTGCGCTAAGGTGTAGCCCATGCCCCGGCAGTTGTAATCCTGCTTATATATGTACAGAGATATGTGTATCCAAAAGATACACACGAATGAGAAGATTATAAAGCAAGAGCTAAGGACAGAACAATTACCAATTCCTGTCTAGGCAGAGTGGATAAATACATTTTTGTGTAGTCATAAAACAGAGCAACAATAAAAGTGAAGCAAAAACCCGCTGTGAGCAATGACACAATATCACAAGGTGCTTTTCATTGACGGCGACAGATATGGGAAAGGACACGTGTGAATATGTACAAAATTCAAAAACCAGCAAAATTCACCTCTGGGGTTAGAAACCAGGACAGCGGGCCCCTGCATGGAGGGGGAACGCGACAGTTGGGAGGCGTCGGGGACGGTCTAGGGCACTGAAAACACTCTAGTCCTTGAGCAAGCTAGTGTTCTGTGGTTCAAGTTCTTTGAGCCATACAGCCCTTGCATCTGCCCTTGTGTCTATGTATATCATCCTCCTAAGAAAAGATTATTAAAATGTGAAGCTAAAAAGGGCTTGGCGTTCTGGATCTCAGAGGAATATAGAGTAGGATTGTCTCCAGAGTTCACACAGAGAGAGCTTTGTTAATTCTTTTAAGTCAACTAACTAGAAAAGACACTCAAATTAATGGTATAATTAAGTCAAATAGTACAGATGGGAAAAGCTATAGCTTCTGTATGGAGGCCTCCATGTTTTCAAAAATATTTTTCACTTCAATGTTGCGGGACGTTTTGAAACATCAGACAGCATAGTCGTTCCAGTGGGGAACACATGGGGCAATACAATACTCTTGGGCATGTTTCACTGAATTTCTATGTACTTACTCTTAGTGATGAGAAAGTGAACTTTTGTTAAATGGAATTTGATTTTTTTAGAATGCTAATTTTTATATTAAGAATGAAGTTGACCTGCCGATATTTCATCTATGTGTTTACTTTCCTTAGGTGAGATAAGTCCTTGACTTCGGCATGTGTATTATTCACATGTCTCTTCTGTGAGTTTGAGAAGAGGGCATATTACTGTGAAATCATAAAACTACCATAAACAGAATGAAAACATTTATGGACGTCAGTGTTAACAATGCCACCATGTAGAATTGCAGTAAGTTAGACCCACTTACAGCATTTTACATTATCAGGAACTAAAGGTTCAGAAAGAAGAATTGTCCATATTTTATATCCCTTGAATAATGAAATTACCAATTCTTAATACAATTTTAGTATAACAAATATTAGAAGCAAATTGTCAGGAAGCTCCCTCCAAACTCTAGGATTTGTTAAATGCAGTGTGTAGGTAGATGGATGGATGGATGGATGGATGGATGGATGGATGGATGGATGGATGGATAGGTAGATAGATAGATAGATAGATAGATAGATAGATAGATAGATAGACAGACAGACAGACAGACAGATAGATGGCAAGCACTTAGAGAATTACTTCTACTCTGATAGCCTGTTTTGTCACTTGAAATGCAGGGTTCACCCTGAGATGGAGATTTCCCTCAATTTTATATACTTAAAAATTCTTTCATGAGGGATGGTGTAAGTTTTACATGATTAGGTAACTGAAACATTGAACATCTAGTCTCAGTTACAGATCTCTTTTGTTGGCATGTTTTGTTTTCTTTTTTTAGCTTTTTTAAAATGAAATTCATTGGGGTGACCTTGGCTAATGTCGGTGCCAAGGGCACAATTCTATGACACACCGTCTATATCGCATTGCGCGCCCACCACCCAATTTGTTTTCTAATCGAAACCAAAACGCACTGTGCATATTAACAATGCCCTCTCTTGATGCTAAAAACATTTATCTTTATGCTCAGGAATTTTGGATTTTTCATAAGCAACTCCAAAAATTTATTTTTCTGAACTTCTTTCCAACAATGTGTACGTCATCCTCAAAACTGACCACTGCACAATAGGGTGAAAGCAGTGCAGAGTAGTAGTATTTGACTCTTGCAGACCGGTCGCAAGAAAGGTGGTGAACTGGGCTGTGTCAGCCGCTTAACACCTGAATGTCATTCTGCTGTCACGTGTCTACTCTTCCTGAGTCTCACTGGGTGCAGGTGCACGGGAGAGAGAAGCCCTGTTACCTGCTTATTCACAAGAGAACAATGGTGCTCTTTATGTTCTATTGCTGCATAACAAAGTACCACAAACTCGACATCTTCAAAGAAAAATGTATTATCTCACAGTCCTGGAGGTCAGAAGTTCAAAGGGTCTCACTAGGCTTAGAACCTTTCTTTCCAGAAGCTTTGGAGGGAATCCTTTTCTTCGCCGTTTCCCACTTCTAGAGGCTTCTACAGGCTATTCACCCTCATCTTCAAAGACAGTAATGCGGTGCTGACGTGGTCCTGCTTCTCTCCTCACTTCTCTGACCACAGCTGGGAAAAACTCTCTGCTTTTCAAGGATTTGCTTGATTCTATTTGGCTTACCCAGATAATCCAGAATAATCTCTCTATAAAAGTCCTTAACATTGATCTCACCCGTAAAGTCCCTTTGGCTGGTCAGGTAAGATAGTCCCTGGTTACAGAGACCAGTGTGTAGGCATCTTTGGGGTGGGGGTCACTATTCTGCTGTCCACAGCAGGAAAGCACTTTAATGTCGTATTCTACAAGACTGGTCAGATTAGTTTTGAAGATGAAACAATTCATTATGCAAATACTCTCATATATTCATTTGAAGGCAGTATCTAGGGACTCAAACTGTAAGGGACCCAAGATGACGACCAGTCCACTCTCAACTCGGCACGGAAAGAGGAGGAAACATCACTTGTGTTACGGTTTGGTGGGAAGGCAAGGCCCGAAGGGTTTCCATTGTTAGCACAGGCTCCCTGGTTGTGATTGGCGCTGTTTGCTGTTCATCACACAAACTCCTTTCCCAGATTGGATATTTCATATCAGACAGACTCGTGACGAAAGTGTTTTCCACTTTCTGTTTTGAGCTGTAACTCCTGCTCTCTCCTTCTCTCCCCCTCCCCCGACAAGTGTCTAGGCTGCCGCACATAATCTACACACTACAGTCAGACCCGCTGGTGCCCAGGGACCGGATCCCGGTGGGGCCCCGGCCAGCACACCAGCATCAGCGCCCCCAGGTGTTTTCCGAAGCTCGAGGTGAATGTGGTTCTGCAGCCCTATGTCCCTTGCTTAGTCGTTTCCCCCCATTTTCTGAGCACGATTTGCCAGCTTTCTGCTGATTTTGTGAGCATCTTGATATGTTCAACATAAATTCCATCTTCTACTATAGCCAAAATAAGGATTGAATATTTACAACCAGGAATGAGGGCTGAATCTATTTATTCTTACCCCATCCAAGGAAGTAAATAAGTTGGCAGGAAAATATAAGTCATAAATCTACTAATGTATTTTAGCCAATCTTGCATATATATTCTATGATGCAAATAACCAAAACTCCAGTAGAGATATTTTCTATAACACAGAATGAGAATTGAAAAATAGTGAGGATTTCACAATACGATATACAGATGATGCACTATAGAATTGTACACTTAAAACCTAAGTAATTTTATTAACCAACCTCACCCAATAAATTCAGTAAAATTAAAAAAAGAAAAATAGCTGTGATTTGGAGGTCATGTATGCATGATTTTTTAAAAGGCAAAACCACAAGCTTAGATATTACAACACTTTCCATCATGGTGTCTTTAATTAAAAGAAAGTATGCATGCTGGCTTTATTTTTAAATCTGTTAATGAAAGCAAGTCCATTTGAAAGTCAGATTGTTACAGTTTAGGCCGCCAGAGAATGGACTCACTGGTAAAACTGATTTTCCTAGCACAGTGTAGCGTAAGACATTCTCTTGGTGAGGGATGACATTTAAACAATAGCCTTTTCAAATATCGTTCTGGAAGGAATCACAGAATGGTGCTTTTTGGTTCACTGGCTGTGAACAAGACTTTGAGCTTCGCCCTACCTGTGCCTCCTGCAGGCTTCCACCCAGCTGGTGGTCTCAGCCAACAGCACACCAGCTCCCCGCCAAGGACTTCCATCCCCTGTGGCACCAGGGCTCTTATTCTAAAAAATAGTTTCAGAGCAAAAATAGTAAAGGGGGATGAGCTGGGAGAATATCATGTATGAAACTGTAATATATGGCAAGTTTGGAAAATAAAACTTCATTTGGGTGTTTACACTGTCAGTGCAGATGTCAACACTGCTCACACGGGAGCAGCGGGGACGTCTTCCCCAGACTTTGAGGGTGCAGTCGAAAGGTTGCATCCAAGCAACAGAATGGCAGTCTGTGAGTCAAAATCTGGTACTGCTGCCTCGGTGCACCGACATTGGTGTTTCTCTCCCTCTCTTTCTCCCTCCCTTCCCCTCTGTCTAAAAATAAATAAATACAATCTTTAAAAAAAATCAAACTGAAAAAAAAGTATAAGGGAGTTAGTATTTACAACTGGAATTGAATAGACGATCATCTGGAATGTGCACATATTAGAATTCAATATTAAAAGAAGCATTTTATTTTAAAAGGTGGGAAGGCAGCAACTGACCACTGTGCGGGCAATCGTACTAATAGAAGTTGGCTTGCTGTCAATAAGTTTCCCCATTAATGTTTGATCATTAACCCATTTAAAAGTGGGTCATTTTCTGCATCACAGTGTAATGACTCTCAAGCTGTCACCAGCCACTTAATTGAAAGCAAATTTCATTAGACCAGACATCCAACCAGATAGTGGCTATTGTCTGAATGGGAATAGACAATGAGGAGAGTAACCAGAATAGAAAACAAAAGCAAAAACCCAACTTTCCTATTTTATCAGTTTAATGACATGAGAGTGTCATTAAAGATACTCTCATTTTTGAGAAGTCTCAGAAAACTTAGAAGTCCCCAAATTTCTCCTTAGAGAACTAACCAAAGAAGATCAATTTGTTGTCCAGTCCTCATGCCTAATGAAGACAATTAGTTGTGTCTTTTTCTTATTAGGAACAAGACTTCAGTGTGTTTGCATACACTAAGTGGTTCAAATATTTGCAGATGACTAGCATTTCAGCAGGGCTACCCTTTGTTGCCTCTCTCTCCTAAGAGTATTACTCAGTGAGTGTTTAGGACTGAAGCTTCCATTGATGAATTCCATTCAATGTTGCTAGGTAATCATGGTCATAGAGGTCACGAATGAAAGCTGTTTTTACCTGCACATCAGGTGGGACATGGATGGACATCTGATTGTATGTAATACCTTCCTTGACTTACGGACTGAGCTGACCTGATAGATCTGTGCTCCTTAAAACCAGACTTCTTCTCTACTTCTGCCCAACAGCTCATGATGGTGGCAGTTGACATTGTAGTCACCTCTTCTCAGACAAAATTGAGACAATGCACCCTCTGTTGGAGTCAGATTAAACAGTGAAGCAAAGGTGTATTTTCCAAAGGTTTAGGGTCACCTTTGTTGAGTATTCATATTAGTGGAAGAGTGGATACTCTGGTGTTCAGAAAACATGTAACCTGATATTCCAATAATGATGATGTACCTAATGACCAGGACTCATCAAGTAGAAATGATGATTCACATGCATATTTATGCCCTTTATCACTTGAGATTTCCATGTTGTTATGCCATTACCTCTAGAGAAATGTACCTTTTAGCTATATTATTTAAATTTAGTTTTGGGGTTATAAAAGGTCCTTTTCTTACTGTTTCTTGATTAAGCCAAAATTCATGTTTTTTTTTTATTGTGTCACCATTTCTTACTAAATACCGATGAGCAAAAACATGCTAGTATACTTTTGCTTTTAACCATTGGTCTGTATTTCTTTTTTTAAAAAAACTCATATGCCTTAAATGAAAGGACAGTAGAAACTTGATGCTACTTGTTGTTGCTGATTTTCTCTCCCACCATCCAACTCATTCCAAGTTTATGAAATCTATGTTTAGGTAAGATGAATATAAATGATCTTCCTTTGGTTTGACTTTGTCACTGGGGGAGAAAAGAACCCTCCATTTTCAATAGACATGCAAAGGGGTATATCACTAGGTAAGATACCTAATGTAATGAGAGGATATATCACTGAATAGGTAGGAAATTTCCTTGTCAAAAAAACCTCTATTTTTGTAAAATATCCAGAATTTTATTTCATAATTAAATAACATGTTGATACTCACACTAAGAAGAAAGACGAGGCAATTTCACAGCAAGGAAAGGCGGTTGGCATGTTTGAGCTCTAATTAAGAAAGGAAGCGGGTGAGCTGGAGAGAGAGCTAAGCCAGGTGGGAGGGTGAGTGGCGCCCAGCCCACATTGCACATTTCCATACCAAAAAAAAAAAAAAAAAAAAAATGTGGCAACTGTCGTCTGTCTCCTTCCAGTTATTGCATATCAAATACGGATTTTTGCTCTATAGTGGGATGCAGAAGGATGCAAAGAGAGCCTGCTTACCTTTTTCAAAACACCATTACATTTGTCAGAATGTGGACCTGACATGGAAGTCAGTGATTTCTTCAAATGAAAAAAAAAAAAAGAAGATTCACCAAGTCAGTCCACATCAGAAATGCCAAACCCAGCTACCATTCCAAGGCTGCAGTCTCAGGCAGGGCAGGCTTGCCAATGAGACAGATGCTATTCTTGGAAGTCCTTTCTCCTTTAGCTGAGTAGTGTCTGAGCCTTCTTTATCACCAAATGCTGACAAATAAAGACAATGCTATGTGTAGTTTGCACAAATATTTAAATCAAGGAGATATGTACAAGAAAAATGTGCATGTTTATGCACATGTGTGCTCAAAGCCTGCACATATATAAGAAAAACATGAGGCCCCTTCCATTTTCCTGCACTTTACAAAGGCGAGCTCATTTGATTGACTATGTCGATAAAACACAGTCAATAAAACACAGTTGATAAAACGCATTGCCACATCATCTTCACCTCCTGTCCTTAGAGAGCAGGATTCTTGGGCTCTTATTGAATGACCTATAGATAGAGAGATTGATGTTTGTCCCTTTAAATCATTTCCAGGACTGTGTATCTCAAAATGCATTATAAGTCACAGGTGACATCAGCAGAGTGTGTGTGCGCTCTAAATGGAGACACCTATAGTGTCGATTTTCCAATGTTCCCTCTGCTGATAGATTTTGAAGGATTTCTCATTATCCTCTTATCAAGAAGTTAATGAGAGAGACAGAAAAATATTTAGTTCCCCAAAATACTTCTACATGTATATGTACAATGTCTACGTTGATCTCAGAGGAAAGCACTCGAATTCTGCTTGGTCACACCCAGAAGTTCAGAGCACCAACGGCGGTGTAGACAGAATAGTGTATGTGTGTGTATACACATGCACTTGTGTGTACAACTGTTCATGATAACATTGAAAATAATAAATTCAATAAAAATATCAATAGAAGCAAGTTATTTGAAAATAGAAATAAATTATCAAGTGAAAAAGACAATAAATTAAAACAGTTGTTTCTGGGAAGTCGGAAGTAGAAGTGGAAGGCTAAAGCCCGGAGCAGCTTTGAAATATGAAAACACGAATTAATATACATTTTAAAATTCGGTTAAAGTTAGGAATACAAATAGATGGCCACCAAATGAAGATAGGCAAAGAAATGACTACATCTCCTTAAAATGTGCAACCATCAAAAATGAGTGAAATAGATGTAGATTGTTCTGAAATTTAAAGATTTTCCAGATATGTTATGAAGTCAAAAAATGGTAATAGATGCTATGCATATTCTAGGTCCTGAGGGCAAGAGAAGTGAACAAAAGAGTCTGAATCCTCAAAAAAATTCCTTGCATATTAGTGAGGGATGGCATGAAATATACACACATAACATGCAATGTTTCAAACGGGCATCAGTTCTACAGAGAAAAACCAACCCCTCCAAGGGGTGAAGGGTGTGTGAGGCTGTGGGCGCAGCTGCTGGTGTTTCCTTCTTCGTTCTATATTTTAATCATGTGCAGAGTGTCTTAGCTCAGGCTGCCGTGCCAAAGTACCATAGTCTGAGAATTTTAAACATCAGAAATTTATGTTCTCACAGTTTTGGATTCTGGGAGGAGGGGGGTGCCGTTGAAAATGGAAGCCACAGTTTGTTTATAACCTAATCTCAGAAGAGGCATACTATCATTTATGCTATCTCTACTTAGTAAAAATAAGTCACTAAGCATAGTCTACACTTAAAGATGGAGAAATTAAGTTCCATGTCTTGAAGGGAGAAGTATCTAAGAATTTGTTCATAAAAACCATGAGTAAGAGTAAATTATTTTGAACTTCTTTTTTAAAAAGATTTATTTAATTTTAGAAAGAAGAGAAGGGCAGGAGAAAGAGGGAAAGAAACACTGATATGAGAGAGAAACATCAATCAGTTGCCCCTTGCACATACCCTGACTGGGGACTGAACCCCTAATCCAGGCTTGTGCCCTGACAGGGAATCAAACCAGTGATCCCTCACTTTGCAGGACTGTGCCGAACCAACTGCGCCATACAGGTCAGGGCTGAACTCACTTCTTATTTAGATTACCAAAAATAGTGCAAAATCAGTGTACAGGGTGTTTAGTTTTCATAGATGTTAAAATTTATAAAATTATCAGTAATATAGAAATTGAGGATGGTGTAGTAGAAAGTACATGGCCTTTATAAATAAGAATATCTGAAATTGAACCTCAGCTCTTCCACTTAGTAAATGTAACTATGGGCAACTTATTGGTTTTTTCCTAATCCTCAGTGAGGACTGAAAACATACTTTCATTGCAGAGAGAGAGAGAGAGTGAGAAAGGAATTTCTCTGAAGCGCACGGATTATAAGTACCTGAAGACCATCGGCCAGGACTTGCGGTATATCATTTTTATCCAGCGTTTCCAGCTGGCTGGTCCCCTTTTCCTTCCCTGATGCTGTGCACCTCTTAAGTCAGAGAAAGGGGGTGACCAGGGCTGTGTGTCTGGGGTGTTGTTGCCTTGGAAACTGAACTTTGATGCCTGGAAGGAAATGTCAATAACAGCACCTGCCATTGATGGGTCCCGGTTAAAATATTAACGAAATGCAAACTAAAGCTTTTATGAAGTTTTTTAGGACACTATTTGGCAACTTTGTTAGATGTTTTAATTAAACACTGTAACTATGATTTGTGTTGAATTATAGAAAACATGAAGTCCAATCTTTTAGGGACTGACACTATGTAACTTACTCTGAAAATCAGCTCTACTCACTTAAAAATGTATTACTATGAAATATGGATAAACTCTAACAAGTCTAATAGATTTTTAAAAATTTAATGGCCTTAGGGTACCTATTTTCTATTTTTGTAAATTAAAATAGATTTGCATATTTAAATTTTTAACTAAATGTAGTTATTCCTTCTTTTCCAAGACATTTTTTGGGCAGCTATTACATGTTTAGTCACTCACCAAACAATGGAAATGAAAAGTGCATGCTCGGGAATAACTCACAGCCCAGAAAAAAAGACAAATGTACAAAAAGGTAGGTGCCCGTCCTTTGTCTACATGGCACAGGCATGCACACAAATCAGTGCAGCAGAGGAAGAGAAAGGGAGCCAAGCGCCAGCTTTGGAGACAGCACAGTTTGTGGTTATAAAATGTTTAACATGTGTACTCTGGCATCACAGAGTAAACAAGGCTTCAGTGTAGAATTCGTCTACAGAGCACAAGGACACCGTTCGGTGCCTGCGGGTGCACCTGGACCACAGTACATCCTGAACACACAGATGCCTAGTGAATGAACGAAAACCACCACAAACAAAAAAAGAGGTGGAGCTCGGAGGTCACTGTGCCTGACTCAATTTGCATTTCCTGGACAATCCTGGGAGTTGCCTGAGTTCCCTGTGGACGGGAGAATGCTTCCCAGACTGTACACAGCACAATATAGTGATCTCTTCCACAGCCATCTCAGAACCTGAACTCAAGGATCCGAGACCTGAGGTGGGGAAATATCCCTTGAAAAGTATCCTAAATCTGAGCCACTTGAGAGAAAGATGGGGAGTCAGTCACACAGTAATTCTGGAGAATTTAAATCCATTCAGCTACAAAACTCTCCTATGAGTCTAATAGGATGGTCTTTGGTGATCTGCCACCTCCATGAAATGACAGTGGTGAGGGGCATGCATAGGGAACACAAAATGACACCCATCAGCCTAAATTAACTGGAGTCATGGGCTGATTCTCAATTGTACAGACAGTAAATAAAAACCTTCTCAGCAGGAGGAAATTTTCCAAAGGGCAGATATACAATAACATATTTGTTTGGAAGCATTTGCCTGAAACATAGTTCTCATTCAAATAGTATTTCATTCTTTTTTATTTTTTTTTTATCTTTTTAAAGATTTTATTTATTTTTAGAGAGAGGGGAAGGGAGGGAGAAAGAGAAGGAGAAAAACATCATTGTGTGGTTGCTCCTCGCATGCCCCCTACTGGGGATCTCTGCCGCAACTTAGGTATGTACCCTGACTGGGAATCAAACCGGCAACCCTTTGGTTCACAAGCTAGTGCTCAATCCATTGAGCCACACCAGCCAGGGCCAAATAGTATTTCATTCTTTAAGCACAAAGTGTGCCTACCTACTTAACAGGCTTACCTGAGAGCTCTTTTGGTATAGTCTAGAGTCTGGTATTTGGCCTGTTATTCACATATTCCCTCCATCTTTTTGAGTAGAAAAATGACAAAGATTCAGTTGGAAGCTAAGTACCAAAAGCACCTGTGAGGATTGCGTAGACGTGGAAAATGAAGAGGAAGAGTCTCATCGAGTCAGCCCATGGGACATCTGGGGCCTGCGTGTGTGGTTCTCGACAATGAGAGTGACCAGCGTCCCTGAGAAGAGCCACCTGCAGGAACTAAGGTGGAACACAAACAAATATTAATCCTCGGGAAGTGCACAAGGAAGTGCTTAGTTATAGATAAAAATGTGATTTTCATCTTCCAAGTGTGAATACAGCTCATGTGAAAGTTTTTTTCTTACATCTTAATTTTAACCTAGCATCCCTTTTTACTTTTTCTTTTTTTTTAAGTGGCAAAAATGAAATGTGTTATTTGAGAGATAAATAACTGGATTTAAAAAATTTGTGCCTCAGGTAAAAGCAACTCTTTGGTTTTCCGTTCACCTCCCTCAGCAAATTGCTGGGATACAAATTCGTCCCTGTAAATATTTACTTTGCCACACACCTTCTAACACTGAATAGCAGTTGCGGGTGAACGGAAAAGTCCTCCCAATTTTTCAGCCAAGACAGTGAAATATACTTAGATCATCCTAAAAGTCAATGTTGGCAATACCAAATGTGGGTAACAGGGATCTTTTGGGAAGTCGAGGCACAAGGTTTGCGCAGCACAGACTATCGATGACCCTACCACTGGCTTATGCTGAAATCGCCACCCCTTTTTTTTCCTTTCTCATTCAACATGTAGGTTTCCCTGGTTGCCTACGCTTGTGCTTACAGTCATTTTAAATCTCTGGATTAGCTGCCATTTTTGCCTCTGGGTCTGTGTGCTCCGTTATTTTACTAACTAATATGCCTGCTAGCTTACATTAAAGAGATAAATATTCACAAACCCATTTCATGGCAAATGATTCATTCAATCGACAGCTTTTGCAAGCACACGATTTTTTTAAAGGGATAGCTATACTTATAAATCTTTAAGGCTAATTAAATTTTCCTCTCAGTTACTGAGTTCAGTTAAGGCTTATCCCCATTTATTCAGCAAAAACCTGGTGAATAGCTTACTCTTCACTAGGTATGGGGGCCTCCAGCGGGCCAGAAAATAGCACTCCTCCTCCTTTGTTCTGAAAACATTAAGAAATAAAAAGATCCGCATGGGGGTGGCTAATACATCCACTCTGGAACTTACAAAGGCTATGTGGGAGACTGGTTGAGTGGGGTGGCCAAAAGACTGGCAGGCGGCCCCTCCTGTGAGTCACTCCTCCACTGACAAGTGGCACAGGGGACACATCCCAGGAGTGGAATGTCCAGTTCCTGGGATCAGTATCACATTTGCTGCGTGCCAGAGCTGATGGAGACAGTGCCTGTCCATCTCTTGCCCAACTGTTAGTGCCTTTTGGCCCTTTAAGGAATGATGTTTCCTTCTTTCCCACACCTTCTTCAAGAACTTTAGCAAAGGTTTCTCCTTCAATCCAGGAGGTAGGGTTTTTTAGGGGGGAGGGGTATGTAATGCAGGACAGCAATATCCTGCATTCCCTGCACCCCAGTCGCTATCAGACTTCCTGTCCATGACTAAACTATTCTGAAAAATAAATTCTCCACCTGGGACCTAAGTTCTTCTTCTTAGAATATCACCTGCTTCAGCCCACTCACAACAAAGCTGCCAGGGTCAGCTCTCCGAGACTCAAGTCTGTTCAAGGTCAGAATTTTCCAACCCTTCCCCCCATATCACGACAGAAATTCCAGCTGTGAATATGGCCTGTCTCCCTCCCCACTGCAGGCCCAGTGCCCGGAGCTGGACTGAGGGGAGGTGCGCCCTCACTGGACATGGGCAACAAAGTGAGGGCCCTTCTGGTCTCCAGTCTTCCCTCCCACTGCTATGTCACCAAGTCCAGTCTCTCATGCCCCCCCTCTTGTTCTCTCCTCTGTTTTTCCAGAACCCTCTTTTGTCTTCCATCTCTCTGCCCTAACCTCAGCACAGGATTTTTACACCTCGCTCACCCTCTCCACTTCTCAAGACTCCTGAAAAGCTTTCTTTGATTTCCACCTGTAATAGAGTATTCCCATAGAACTTTCTGCCACATTTAATTACAGCATTTCCATCCTTGCCCTTGCATTTTACATATCACTGTCTCCCAAAAAAGTGTTTGACAGCCTTAAAAGCAGAGACGGTGGTATTCATCTCTGTATTTCAACGACCAGCACAATTCTTGGCATGAAATCATTTTTCACATTAAAGCTTTCATGAATTGTTATTAAGCAAGATGAAAGCATGATCTCCACAGGACTCTGCTGTGGTTGTGGCTGCCGGAGCCTTTGTTATACACATACTCTCCTAAGATGATGGTTTGGCATGCGGACATGTTCTCCTCTTTCAGGTAACAATTACCCTCGTTAATAACAGAGCAATTATTTGTTTTCTTAATGGAGCTTTACGGTTGAGTTTGTCCATTGACTGACCTCTCTTTTATGTTTCTAAAGGAGAAAAGTTGCCCAGGTGTTCCAGAATGAACTCACGCCTGGGACTTTTCTTCTCTTTGTTTCACTCCCAAATAGCTGTGGCCATGGACCTATTTGGACTTCAGTTTCCTTGACTGTAAATCAAAGACATGAACAGATACCCCTGAGATCCCATTCAAATATAATATTCTAGTCTGAAAATTAAGGTAGAGTACATTGTGAGTACCTTATGAAAGCTATATGTGATTATGGATTCATGCATAATTTCCTGGTGGGTTTATACTAAATATTCTCTAACTGTAAAATATGTTCTGGAGAAATTGTGTCAAAGCAGCTGGGAAAATCCAACTACTGGTTTATTGTCCACTTATTTTCTTTCCATTTCTACATTCTGTTACTCTAATCTGTTGAATCATTTTGTTTACAGAGAAAATACAAATAAATTGTGATTCATAAGTTAATTTTTATTGGTAGAATAGCCACATTAATAACATCTCTAAGTAATTTCTCTTGTCTACAAAGAAAATGCCTTATCTCTTTTCCAATGATTGCACCTTTCTGAAGATAACTTGAGCTTTGCCTGCTCTATGCAGCAGTGATCAAAAAAAATACATAAAGCCAGCAATGGGTATTTGTGAACACTTTCACTCTGTACGCTCTGAATTTCTTCTGAAAATGGCACTTTTTGTTATGAGCAGAATTATGTCTCATTATGTGACCTTATTTGAGATTATTTTATTAAATGTGGCATGAGAGATAAAATATGAAGTGGAACTTATATGATTTCTAACTGCCTTCCAACAATAGCAGCAGGGAGCTCTTAAGTAATGCCATTTTCAAAGCCTATGCTAGCAGGGGAAGTGAGCCTTCCACCCTCCTTCACTACAGGCAACTCGATGTAGGCACGCTGACAGCTTTTATTAGTTTCATCATTGGAGGTTTTCTCTTTCAGTTTCCAGAATTTTACTCTCTTATAAGCATGCACAGGGCTCTGAACACCTCTGCTTCATTGAAAACATTTCCTTTGGACCTTCTTTATGAAAATAACATTGCGCTGTTTTTGAATATACTTAGAGCTTTTTGGGATTGTAAATAAGGATTATACATTGGATTAAATATTAATATGCACCGGAATGTATTATGGAATCACAGACGCACATTACTCACTAATTTGTCATTGTTATTCAGTGCATCATATTCAGTTTATGTCCTAAAGTAGGTTGGTTAGATTTGAAGATTTTCAAAGAATCTGTGTAGCCTCCTCCATGGCTCTTCTTGTCGGAAAGCTTAAGGAATTTTGACAGATAACAGAACACATGTCTTTCAGGGAGAAGGCAGAATTGATTTAAAATAAAACAGAACTGGAGTCCCTCTGTGAAAGGTCTAATTGGATGCAAATGTCTCTAATTAGTAGCTTTGCCTCTCCTGCCCAAAGAGCCTTCTGCTATCTCTGCTTATTTTAACTCATCATGGGTTTTTTTGTTTTTAATTATGATTTTCTGCAAAGATAAAAATAGAAAGATTAATATAGCAGAAACCCATATAGTGATTACCCAGATCTAACAACTATAATGTGTATCATATATTTCCCATCTGTTATAAAAAGCTTCACAGATTTAATGCAGAAATTTTATCCCCACTCCCCTCACATGCTCTGCCGTCATTCGGCAGGGAGGCTGAGCGAGTGTGTTTCTCTCTATTCCTGGGTATGTGTATACGTGTATGCACGTACACATCTATCTACGGATATGCATGTCTATGAACAATATAGAGCCACTTATTTGCACATAAGTAATACAGCACTGTCTGTTTTGCAACATGTGTTTTCTTTCTTATTCTAAAGCTTCTAAATGTGTGTGATAAACAAAACAAGGCACACACATTTTATCTTCATAATATATTCTCTTCTGTGTCATTGCCAAATGAATAATTGATTTTATATAACTTACTAGTAGGGAGACAGTACATTTTTCTGAAGCAAATGATAAAGTACTTCTTTCTGTGGTTACAGGAAAGGTCATTTCTCTTCCAAATGTCCTTTAGTTTTGCCCCCTAAGCAAATAAAAAGCAGTGAGGCTGTTGGAAGTGCAAAGGACCGAACCTAGAGTCCAGAGAATGAGAGCTCCATCACGGCTTCTTAGGACCGCAGAGGTCCTCGTGCCTATTCCTGGCACAGGGCTCTCTTTAGAGATTTATTGTATTTTTTCCTTCGTTTTTATTGTCGACACTATTCCAGATGTCCCCAACTCCCCTGCCTTCGCCACCTCCACGCAGCCCCCACCCCTTCCCTCTGGCCATCTCCACTCTGTCTCTGTGTCTGTGGGTTATGCATACATGTTCTTGGTCACAGGTAGTCACTTCACTCCACTCATCATACATGGGCAAAGGGTTTTAAAAAAATGCAAGGAGGAAGAAAAGGAAATAGCTTTCTCTAAGTTTAACATTCTCCCTGATGAGAAATTGTTTAGGATCTTCACCCTGGACAGGTCGGAAAGATGGACACAAGAGAGTTAGAGCTAAGACGTATTTAATATGTCAAATAACTGGTGTTTAAAGCTACAAAATGTAAAGTGTAGATACCTGATTTGAAAAGTATATGTATTTGATGATTCAAATCTTAAAAATATAATGAATATATGATCAATTAAAAGTGCCACTTTTGTCCAATTCTACTTTTTGCACGTCCTTTCTCTACCAGCACGAAGCATGCCGATAAAAATGACCAGGACAGAGTCCGTAAGGCAGCTATTTATGGACCCCTCCCATTGACACATACTACTTCTGTTCATACTCAAAAAAAAAATAAATAATCATTTTGATGATCAATGTTATGTGTCAGCTTAACTGGGCTACAGGGCGCCTGGGGAGCTGGTAACAGTATTTCTCAGCGTGTCCCTGAGGGTCTTTACAGAACAGATGAGCATTTGGGTCCAGAGACTGAGTAAAGAGGATCCACCCTTCACGGGATGGGTGGGCATCATCCAATCAGCTGAGGGCCTGACTAGAAGAGCAAGATAGAGGAGGGGTGAATTCTTCCTCCCTCCTCTTCATCTGGGTCATCAGTCTTACCTGCCCTCAGACATCAGAGCTCCTGGGTCTCAGGCATTGAACTCGGACTGAATTATAGCACCAGCTTTCTAGTTCTCCAGCCTACAGATGGCATGTCGCAGAACTTGTCGTCTGCATCGTCACATGAGCCAATTCCTATGATAAATATCATATATATATATATATATATATATATATATATATATATATATATATATAATCTCCTATGGGTCTGTTTCGCTGATACAGACTGTACCATTGACGTGATGATATATTATAGAGACTTGGATCATGGTATTTCTTCCAAAGGAAACACTTCTCAAAGTATTTAGAAAATATTAGTCTGCAGTTAACTCATGCAATTTTCATTAACTTTATTGAAATTATCATTGGCTTCCACTTTTACATTTTTGGTATTTTGATTATTTTTGATTTATCGCATTGACTTTGATTTTGTATAACTATGCATTAAAATATCGTTTTCCTGATTGCTGGAGTCACGGGCACCCCCTTGAGCTCCACACCTGAAATGAGTATCTAACTTACATCCCTTCTCAGAGTCGGGGAGGCGCCTGTTCCCGGCTGCATCCTCACCGCTGTGCACCGGGAGGCTGAACGTGAATGCCCTGACCGGCTGGTTCTGTTGATGCTAAACGGCTTCAATCCCATGACCCCGGAATTCAAATGTTCCAAACAGGGGCCGAATCCCTCTTTGGATTGATATGCCCGCAGCTGCCATGCCCTCTGCTTCTATGGTAGGCACACACACCCACATACAGTCACTAAGATGCTGTCTTTCCCCCACAGACAGAGGAGCAGCAAGTTCATACATGGGGCTGAAATTATTTAAGTTTTCTTTTTGTCAGCGAACACACTCGGTATCTTTTGTAACCTTACAGAAAGTAACTAATGCCTCCATTCTCATTTCTTTCCTCAACAATTTGTTTAATTGGAAAATCCTTTTTTTCATTGATTCATTAAAAAAAATCTGCTTCAAACAAATATGACTGCATGTTTATAATGTTCTCAACAAATAAAGCAAGAAACCCTGAGGTTACTTACAGTTATCATTTCTTAAATTAAATCTTAACAATTCTCAAATGTTCACTTTTTAAATATCAGTTGCAATAACATGGCATTGACTGCCATTCCCTCTATTCTACCATTTCTTGGTCTTCCCCACAACTATAATTTCCACTATTTAAAGTATTATGTATATAGAATTAGCAGTAAAACTGGTTATGAAAAAACATACCTCCCTGCTTACATGTTAATACATACATTATTTTGCTAATTTATTCATTGCTCAATCTATTATTTATGTACTCACATACTAGTCTTTGCATCTAATTCTTTTTAAATTTTTTTCTTCCCTGTTCCTAGAACAGCATAAATCTGGCCCCTAGCAAACTGCCAAAGGGAATCATTTCTCATCTATCTCTTATATTATCTGTTACTTAAGAAAAATGATGCCACTGGACTTCTAATTCCTTAAACTTGGAAAGAGTAGAATCAATTTTTACATTTTTATAGAAAATTAAGTAAGATAATGACCTAAGTGAAAATATTAGATTCACAGTGAGTGGTGAATAAAAGTTTATTTTCTTCTGGCTATATATACCATATAATTCTATTCCATTTGGAAATTTGCCAGTGTGTTTATTGACTTACTGTAATTCTTCCTCTGTCTTTCCTTGTACTATCCCAAGAGTATTTAGATTGATAAATCTATCTTTTAAAACCTGTGGGTAAGATGTTATTGCTATAGACTAATTTTTGACCTTCATAATGTAGCCAGGTTAATTACTAGTTAATGAAAACCATTTATTTTGACTATATAAGGTGCTCAGCAGGAACTTTCCACATAATTAATAGTGGCATGTTTTATGAACCTCATCTGGCATTTTGCACCCAAATTCAAGGCAATTTCAGAGACTCATATTTACAATATACTTGATTATGTCTTTGCCAACCATGATAGCAATTCATGGCAAAAAATATTTTATTAATAAACAGTACATGATTATTACTCAAAGAGATTTCAGTTTCCTCATGGATAATAAAAATAAATTGAAGAATATTTCTTTGTCTCAAGAGTAGATATGAAAGTCTTTCTTTAAAAATTAAACCATATTCTAGCCCTCAATAGTCATCCTCTCAACATTTTAAAAATTAATATTTAACTACTGACCTAATTATTTTCCAAATGAACACATAAAACATGAATTAAATGAAAAAAATGTTCTAACCCACTTTTGCAAAATTAGATAGTCAGTAAAGATCTCTCTGGTAATGATGGTTAAAAGAATTAAACCAAAGGAGTTTCCACAGAAAATAATTAAAAACTGAATTAATGATAAATTTTTTGATGAGTTTTAAAATGGTAGGTAAAGGAATACTCATCCTTTAAGTGGGACTAAGCACTAGGAACTCAGTTAAAATATAAGTTACCTTTGGAAACATTTCAACCTTTAATCACAGGAAAACACAACTCTGCAATTCCACTTTGTTAAAATTTTACAATTTAGAGAATTAGTAAAATATTTTAAACACTCTAAAACCCTTGACAACCAGGAAACTTTACTGATGGTTATCTATTCATATTAATTTCAACTTTTTATTATCTCAGGTCAGCTAATTTTTGGTAATGATGAATAAAGAGGGAAAATGTCAGGTTTGAGGAATTTTAATAAATGTATCATTTCTGAAGTAACAGAAATTTCAAGAAGTCGTATTCACCTTCCTATAATCATTAAAATATCTTGAAAAAGGCTAACGTTTACTACTCCAAACGACTTCACCCATATTTATCAATCAGCTTGGAGAGAGAAAACCAGATCATTCAAGCAGGAGGCAAAACGTGTTAAGGAGAACAGGTCCTGGTGTGCAGACACAGTAGAGACTGCCTTAAGGAGATACATTTAGCTGGAATTGAGAAAATCAAACTCGATCAGCTTCAGTGTTTTGATCAAACCTGCCTGTGGTTCTGTCTTGTCAATGTGTTGCAGTCATGTGGCATCTCACCTGTCCTACAGGATAGGGCACGAAATCACTTTCTTTGCCTGCTTTCATTTCCACGCACTTCAGGTGACATGACTTACAGGTACTTCATGAGATGAGGCGAATTCTTACAGAAAACATTGATAAAACCAGAATCTCTTGGCAAGGATAAAATGGAGGTGGAACAGGGAGGAGGGAAGGAGCGAACACAAGCTAGGATTTTGTTATTGTAACTGACACATTCCTCTTAACCCCAGTCTGGACCTCCTCACTGGCTTCAGGGTAGAACTAAATGATGCAGGGTTGCAACAAGATTGCTCACACTACAGTCAAAAATAACACATCGCTGGAAAATTCACTCTATGCTGAACAGCTTTCTAGGACTGTACCCTCTATATAAACACTCAGCTTTGTGTATTTGTGGGGCTAGGCCTAAAATGTAGGTTCAGTATTACATGTTGTCATCTGGTAAAATCAGGAGCGCTTCCGATGTCTACCTGCAGGGTCCCGTCCCCATTCTGCCCCCAGGGTGAGGTCCGTCATCAAACAATCCTCCTTATCAAATGCAGCAGGTACAGCTCCTGCTTTTTCTTCTTTTCATTAATCTGCGACATAGCAAATTGCATTAATTGGTGGCGATGCAGTCCCTGTGTGAGTCCAAGTGGGTCATAACGGATTATCCCTCACACATTGTTCACTTACTCTCTAATATTTTGCTCAGGATGTTGGTAAGAATGCTCTTAAATTGTATTGGCTTTGAGATTTTCCCTTTTTTTGCTGTCCTTGGTAAGTTTTGTTTTAAGAATGTGCTGAATAACCTCATAAAATATTTAGAGGAATTTTTACTCTTTGCTTTTATTCTAAATCTGTACGGTTTATACATGATTGGGATTACTTGTTAGGCAGATATCTGACAGAATTCATCAGTGAATCCAGATGTGTGGGGGGTGTTTTACGTGGAAAATTTGTTGATTATTAATTGAATCTGACTTTAGTTAAAATTCAGCTTTCCCTTTTCCCATTTCATAACTTTTGCTAACTAATATTTTACCAGTGACTTAGAATTTTATACAAATTTTGCTGCATATTGCCATAAAGTAACTCAAATTATGCTCTTGAAAACTTTTCTGTCATACGATTCTTCTTGCTCAATTGGGTCTCGTGGGTCACGGGTAGTTCATGTCTCATCTCCTTGCACATAACTTTTTAACTGAGTTGCAAACTCACCAAAGACAAACTGTAGAAAAAAGTTGTTAGGCCCTAAATTATGTCTCATTCCACACTGGAAGCCAGCAACTCTGGCTATGCTGAGTGAACTACACAACTATTGAGAAGATTCTAAACTGAATTTAAGTCTTTGAGCCATGTGTATCCCTCTTACACTGTCATCTTTAGACAAGTCATTACCAGCCAAATTCCAAGGGTTTTAATAACATTTCCTACTTATGCCTAAGTATGCCATGAGCTTAAATTTTTATTCTTCTTGTCCCATGGATGTTCACATGGATTCTTTTCATGTGGCTTTTCTTTATCTCCAATAGCATTTTCTTTTTGTTTTACAGACAATATCTTTAATTATCTCCAATAGCATTTTCTTTTTGTTTTACAGACAATATCTGTAATTATCTCCAATAGCATTTTCTTTTTGTTTTACAGACAATATCTGATATTAGTATAGCCCACTCTAGTTTTCTATGGTTTTTGTTTGAACATTTTTCCATCATTTTACTTTCAATCTATTTATATTTTCAAATCCGCAGTGTGTTGCCTATAGATCCTGTACATAATCAGATATTGTTTATTGTAACCATATTGGCAAATTCTGCCTTTTGATTGGATTGTTTAATTTTCTCACAGTTAAAGTTACTATATATACAGTTGGATTTATGGCTTGTAGGCTTAGTTTGTATTTTGTATATCTCTCTTGTCCTCTGCATTCCTCTGTCATTAACTACTTTCTTTGCATTAAGTTAATATTTCCCAGTATAACATTCTAATTCCTTAATAAATAAGAATCATAAATAAAAAAGGATGAAAAGAAGAAGAGAAAGAAGGATGAGGAGGAAAAAACTACTCTTGGACTACAGAAATGTTTCATTTTTCAGTTAATTTTGTTCCTTATTTTAACCTGATTATCCAATTTGTCTTTTTAGATCTAAAAGATTCAACATGAATATATTTTATATATTTCATCCTTAAAATGGTTCAAGTGAATCATACACCCAAAGTAAGTGACCTTGAGTCAATTAATTTGAAAAGCCTAAAATTGTTGAAAATCAGAGTTTTGTTGGCTCCAAATTGTGTAAGGAATAAGCCTAAGCAAGCTCATGAAGGAATGTTCTGGAAGAGCTGATTCTGAGTATGTTTCAACTTGTGTAAGAAGAGATCTCAACACAATTGATCCAGAACCAGCAAAATCATGTAGCTTGTCGGATGTGTCCAATATTTCTGAAGGGTCAGCAGTGGCTATTGGCATTTGTTTGCCAGGGTGCCTGTTCGGTCTCTCAGAGAGGTGATTGATCTGAGGTCACCACTGCATTGCCTCATTGACGCTATTGCATTTTTCCCTAGCTAATTAATGCTATTTTTAAATTGAAACAAACTTTTAAAATGCAAATATTTTCAAATTTTCATACTTGATATTTAAATTGCAGTGTGTTTCAAATTCCTGATAACATGCATCACGGCTTTGATGTAACGGTAACAATAAAGATTATATTTGAGAGAATATACTTTAAAATGTGTAAAAACATCTCAGATGTATACAGTTGTTAGATTTTGTGTTTCTCATGTTCTTTCAAGGAAAGGTTTTCAAATAAACTGCAATCATGGTATAACTAGGATACCAAGGACTGAAAACTAAACAGCAAATGTTCACAAAAAACAAACTGATTCTAGCTTGGTTTAACATTATAATATACAGTATAATCTTTTTTTTGAGACTTTGAATTTCTTTCTTTCTTTTAAAGATTTTATGTTTTTACTTTGGTTAGAGAGAGGGAAAGGGAAGGACAGAGAGGGAGAGAAAAGGCAACGTGCAAGAGATACACCAACTGGTTGCCTCTTGCACAAGAATCTTAAAAATTAATATTATAGTGGATTGCTCTTCAGGTTGTTTCTAATTAATTCAGTCTCCTGTGAAAGAACATAAATGAAACATAATTCAACTTCTATTTTATGTTTTATTTATTTATTTTAATAGATTTTAAAAAAAATTTTATCTTTTTTATTTATTCTCTAGAGCAAGGGGGAAAGGAGGGAGAAAGGAAGAGAAACATTGACTTGCGAGAGAAACATCGATCGATCGGTTGCCTCTCACAGGCTCCCAGCCGGGGGCCTGGCCTGCCACCGAGGCCTGTGTCCTGATCGGAATCGAACCCGCAGCATTTTGGCCCACAGGTCACACCAGCTGGGCTCAACTTCTATTTTAACCTTCTTAGCTTAGTGTTTTAATTCAATGGCCAAGTGAAAATACATGGAAATGGATTAAATAGCCTTTTAGATTTTTAAGTAAACATTGACTCTCACCTGGTACTTCCTCACTGACATTAAAACAGATTATCCAAAGTGTACATCAAATTCTGTATCTTCGTTGGTTTTATCAGTTATACTCCTTTCCAGGTCATTAGCTTCTTCCACAATTTGTATTACTAAATTACCTTGATCAAGTGACGATTAAGTTTTTCTATGGTACTTCTGAAAGTTATGAGGCTGACTTTTATTCAGGCTCACATCATCATTTATCAGACTATTGTCCTGAGAATCTGTTCCAGCGAATACACGTGCACACACACATAGACACAAAATTGAAAGTGCCTCAGGCTTTGCAATATTTCCCACAGATATCCTTAGAGACAAACACTTGTCAGGAAGGAAAACGGGGAGCTATTTTCTACTATAATAACTGTAAGTGAATTTCAAACTAAATGAGCTACAACAGTGGTCCTGAGATATTGTCTAAATACAAGCAAATAAACACCAACCCACAATCCCAAAATCTGTAAGAAATCTACACTAAAAGGAAGGCACATGATTTAAATTATTTTTCCCAGAATGTGTACAACGGCATACTTAAGGTCTGCTTTGTCTGACTCAGTTTATAGCACAATATTAAAATTCTTTGCACCTTCTTGATTTTTGACTTAGAGACCTAGGGTCTTTAACTACTAAAAATGGAATAATCAGTTCCCTGAAGGAGACTATTTGTGAAGTAGCCAATAATGTTAAATTCCTCTCACACTGTCTTTGTCCCCATTGTTTTCAAAATTTTACAACATTAATTATAATCAGCAACTCCCCAAAGACAAAATTAAAAGGCCAGATGAATAAAAGCGGTACATTTATTATTTTGAAAGTTTTCCCCAATTGTTACCACACTCTAAGAGACTGGGAATGCGGGGCTGTTTGAGTGGGGGGAGGGGAAGCCCCGTAGCATAATCAGTTCTGTGGTATGTGGTAATGTCTAGGATCACAGAAATATTAGGAGGTTATTAAAGAATTTCAAAACAAGACGGAAGCATTACTCATCACAAGGGGGAAATGATGAGCGGAAGTGCATTCAGATGAACAATTTCTTAACAAAAGATATTGCTAAGAGATTGGAAGGACAAACCACAGAGCAGGAGGTATTTTCTATGCATAGGCCTAAGAAAGACTCATCAAGAGCTTCCAGAAATCGTAAGTATTAGCTTACCAGGCTTGTTCTTGTTTTTATTCCCTTGTTACATGGATGGATGTCCTTACTCTGAAAATTCGTTAAGATTCACACCCATAATCTGGACAAATGATAAGAGTTTGTTACACTAAAGATGACTTTTAAATACTTAAGGAATGAGGCCAAGAAAAAATATGTTCATTGTCAAAGAGAAGTGTCCTTGGTCAACCTTACCAATAACTTGACATTGGACTAGAAACAGAGCCTTTAAGCAGGTCAGAAAGTTTTCCCTCCACAGACCCAGTGAAAGAGGGTTGTTGTCTGTCCACAGACAATACTGTTACCATCTGCCAATTTCGCAAGCGTCGAAAACAAGCAAAGAATATTAACACGGGCTTCCGGGTGAAAAACACACTGCACAGTAAGTGAACGTGAGTGATTATCTCTAAGAAGGAAAGGTGAGTTTCTCTAAAAATCACGCTCTGAAAAATCAAGAAGAAAATTTCAGGAAGCTATTTGGAACCCTTGAAAAAGTACTCAAGGATGGACTCTACAGTTACTGAAGAAACCCAGTGAGCAGAGATTGAGATGAAAAGCGTGGATTGAAAGGACTGAGATAAAAAGCAATGGGATAAGGTGAGAAAATATCACAAAGGAACTAAAAGTTCCAAATGCAAAATTGTAAGTTCAACTGATAGTTATAATCTTATTAAAAATTGAGGCAATGCTGTGGAGGGTGAAATTTATTACAAACAGAAGAACAAGAACAAACAGATGCAACTGATGAGAAAGTAATAAATATTAAAGTCAGGGAACAAAATGCCAACATATATATAATTTATGTTCCCAACGGAATGACTAGATCAAATAAAGCAAAACAACCTCAGACAGGGCCGCACAAAACGTCTATACTAAAGAAAGCCGTCTTAAGCAAAATGAAAGGATGATCCTTTATTGATTAAAATTAGACAGAAAAGTTGCATTTCAAGATGGCATCAATACTTATGAATTGTATATATGAGTTTGAAATAATCCTATAAGCATTCTACTAGATGTATTATTCATCCAAATCATGAAGGAGGCTTTGGTATACTGGTTTCGAAGATCTCTATGCAAAACTAAATGCCAGAAGTCAGCAGATCTATGCATTCTGTATTTGTATAGAAAAATATTATGAATGAAGAATATACAACTTTAGCAAACTCATATATGTTGGTGACAAAGAGACACTCTCAGGTACAACAGTAAAAAAAGTAGAACACACATATCATCTCATTGGGGGAAAATGATTAAAACTTACTACTAGCAGTGAGGAAAAAGGCAATATTAATCATCAGAATATGGAAATTATTGTAAAAGAACTAATTTTGAACAAATAAAACAAAGTATTTTTTTAAATCTGAATATCATAAGCTTATTCTTGAAAATAACTGCAAATGTTACAACAAATTCTCGAATGAAAAGATACATAAGAAATAATGTTGAAAATAATAAACTAAACCAAAAGTAGAAGTTTGGTTATATTGAGGAAATAAAGTCCTGTGGAGAGAAGTTGACATAAATGAGCTAAATTCCCATATGTCCTAGTAAGAATTCTTTATATGAAGTATAAAAATTGATAAATGAGGCCCTGGCTGGTGTGGCTCAGTGGATTGAGTATGGGCCTATGAACCAAAGGGTCGCAGGTTCGGTTCCCAGTCAGAGCCCCTGCCCAGGTTGCGGGCCAGGTCCCCAGTAGGGGACGCGTGAGAGGCAACCACACATTGATGTTTCTTGCCCTCTCTTTCTCCTTCCCTTCCCCCTCTCTAAAAATAAAACAAATAATACATTTAAAAAATTGATAAATGAGGAAAGAGCAGCAAAAGTACATTCTGTACAAATACATGATGGCACAATCATATATACGATACATGTAATTTATATTCTCATTGATTTGACCATATAAAATATGACAAGACAATCTGAGATATGTCTGAAGAAAACTTCTCATGCTAAACAAAGCCATCTCTAAGCAAAAGGAAAGGATGGCCCTGCTTTGATGAAAAGTACGTATACAGAATTGCATCCAAAGGCTCAAAGACTTGCCTATTTAAAAAAAAAAAACTCACTACTTGCTTCTACGTATTTGATAAATCCTACTTTGGGACATAAAATGTTCCTTTTATCATAAATATGTTTTAAGTTTGGTAGAATCCATCACTTTCATAGACATTTTCTTGAGAGGCATCTGAGGACTCAGTGATACCAGCCAGCAACTGGTGTGACCAGGACCCGGCAGCTTCTTAAGAACAGTGTCCAGTGGGAAAGAGATGTGTCCTTTATGTCCGTGAGTGTGTGTGCACGCACGCTTGTGTGCACAAACTCTGTTCTTGTGCACCTACTTAGGTGAATGTGGCATGAGAAAAAAAATGTCATCTCCTTGATTAGGCTGACCTACAGGCAGATATACCTATGTCTTTATTTCTGTCTTTCCTCTGCAGAAGAGTTGAAGGAGGAAACAATATTATCTTTCCACGTGAACATGAGATGTAAATAATAAGATGTGTTTCCTACTCCAAAACTCTTCACTGGTTCCTGAACCAATATATAAACCTAAAATAACAACTTAATCTTACAAAATATACACACGGTCTGCTGTTTTACAAGATTACTTTTTATATTTTCAAAATTTTCCTGAATAAAAAACAGCTATAACAATTTCATATAACATCCATACTTATGCCATTATTTTACTAACATTCAATATTTTATAAAATAAATAAAAAACATTTTTTTAATTTAAAGATACATTGTAGATTTCATAAAAGGTAAGAGTAGAAGACTTATTTTCTCAGCCCAAATGCACCATTTAACATCTAAAGATGCGGGATAGAAATTGGCATGACCGAGTTCTCTGACTCATGGAAGTAAAGCATTTACTCCAAAGAATATGATACAAAACTCTAGCTAAGAAACAAAAGAATCCTATAACCTATTCTCACCAGGCTTTATGGATGTTAAAATGCAACTTATTGTGTGTTATGCAACAGAACATTTCCAGATTGAAAAGTTATTTTATTGTCTTTTTTCTAAAAAAAAAAATTAATAATATAAATTTTAGTTAAACACTGCTTTTAGCTGCATCCCACAAATTACATTGTTTTTATTTTTGTCAGTTCAAAATGTGTTTTCATTTCTCTTTTAACTTCTTTAACCCATTAAGTTATTTAGTAGTGTGTTAAGTTCCATATTTGGAAATTTAGGATATTAAAAAGATATCTTTCTATATTTGACTTCTAGTTTAATTGTTTTATGGTTAGAGAACACATTTTGTATCACTTCAATTCTTTTAAAATTTGTTTAGGCTACTTCTATGTCCCCGGATATGATCTAAATTAAAAATGTTCTCCGTGCATTTGAAACAAATCGATGTTTTGTGCACATTGGGTGGTTTCCCCAACATGGCAGCGCCCGGTACATGACCTCAGTCCTGCAGTGTATCCTCGGTTTGCCAACCCACAGTCTCACATTCATATTCAATCAAAAATGTGCAGTTCATGACACCTTAGTTCCCTGTTCCACATCAGGTCGCTCACCTGAGGTGGGCCTGAGCCGGTGACGCCGGCAGGGTGCAAGTACACGAGAGCCGTGCTCCTCGTTCACTTCCAGGGCACGTGGACCCCATGTGTGCAGGGGTCAGGGTCACCCCTGAGGATAAAGTGCTCACACCTGGGGCAGCTACACTTGTCAGTGCACCTCAGTGAGATTGAATGCACCACATCCACTCACTCATTTTTTACTAAAAACATGGCTCTTAGGTATAAAGCATTATTTTTAAAGTGATAAATTTGCAATATTTTGAGTGGTTTTATGTTTCTATTCAGATATTAACTCATAAATGATGGTTTTCCTGACTATTCCACCTCAAAAAATGCATTCTGTAGAACACTCTACTTTCCTAACCCAGCTTTACTATTATCCGTTGTATGCACATTACTAATATCTTTTTAACTCTGTATATTGGTGTCTTAATAAACTGCCATACCAGCTCCCACCCCTTGAAGGTAAGCTCCAGGAAGTCGAGGCTCTGGTGTTCACAGCTATATCTATCCACAGGGGCCAAAACAGCACTTGGGATGTAAAAGCTATTAAATATGTTCCAATTAGATTAACGAACTTTCTGGTTAAGTTTTTATAAGCACTTTTTTAAGAGCAGTTTCAGGTTCTCAGCAAAATGGCAAGTCAAGTGACTGAGATTTCCCATTTTTCCCAGCCCCGACAGGGGCACAGCCTCCCCATGGCCACCATCACTCCCCAGGGTGGCACACTGGTCACAACCATGGACCCGCAATGACATGTAGTTGTCCCTCAAAGTCCACAGCTTACCTCAGGGTTCACTCTTGAAGCTGTACACTCGATGGGTCAGGGTAATTTTTTCTATCTTTTTTTGCATTATACAAGAACAATTATAATAGGGACAAAGTAATGACTATTAGTGAACTCTAACTTTTATACATTTTAATTTGCTAGATGGATGTTAAATTTTGCTAAATTGCAGTGTGTTTGAATGGCAAACAGAGATTTATTGCTGGTAAGTCTCTTGTTTGTAATTATGTTTATCTTAACATGGAAGTTCCTAAGCTCAGCTACATTTGAACGGCGTGGGAAGATTTTGAACAAAGCACTGTCTTCTCAGTCCACAGCAATGGAATCCGCATCTCCAGAGGTGCAGCTGGGCCATGGGTACCTGTTGGAACTTCCCCGGTTATTTTAAAGTTTACTTACCATTGAGAACAACTGGCCTGAAATGATCTCTTTATCCCCTCCACGGCTCGTTCTGTGTTAAATATGAATATATGACATTCACACTGGGTCAGACTGCAATGGTTAATCAAGATCAACCACGAAATTCCCCCTCTGCTGAGGTTCCCACACCACAGTGCTGGGTAGTGCTGGAGGCCGGAAATACTTCTTCCCAACGCTTTTCTTAGGTGAGGGTTTTGTTTCTCATGGCGGCTCCTTAAATTATTTGCTTTTGTTTTTAATGTATGGAGTGAGGTAGGGATCTAAATTTATCATTTTCCAATTGCCCCCACATAGTGAACAGCCCATCTTTCCCTAAGGATTTGAAATGCTTTCCATTCTGGAATCGCTTTTCTGTTTCATTACATAATGTTCCATTTTTCCTGTCTCATAGAGACACTCCCTTTTTTTTTTTTTTTTCGGTTACATTATAGTTGGAGTATAATTGGATAACAGCTAGAGTGATTGTTCTTCATTGCAAGATAGATGGTGATCCAAGAAGTTGTTTGGGAAACAAGTACCTTTCTTGGGTTTTAGAGATTTAAAAAAATATCTCAGCAGGTTTAAGAAAACCATTCAAATGATACAGTTTGGCTCATATGGGAAGATTTACTGATTAAAATTAAAGGGACTTGAAAGTATAATTTAGAAGATTTATTTGGGAGCTATTAAATTCCTGAATTCAAAGTGTAATCCTTAATACTGTATCATTTGTTTTCTACGGAAGTCTTTCTTTTCTTCCGAACTGTTCTGCTCACTGTCCACTGTTGTTTTTTCAATAGAACAGGTTTTTACAGAACGTCTCTGTGTCTCTGTTGCACCTCTGTTGCTTGGCTTTGCTTCTCTTGCACAAAAAGATGAGAAGAGGCTCTGAAATGTGCTTTCTTCTCAGGACATTATTTCCTCACTGCGTTGACAACTGAACTGAACTCAGGTATTTTCTGTGGTGCAGTGACACCTCTCTGCCTCTGACTGAGGACACTTCGTCAATGCCACGTGCCACTGGAAGCCACACCCTATTCTGTACCTGAGGACCCAGCAATAAAGCAGAATTTGTGGAGCACTACTACTTAGCTACTTTGGCAACATTATCATAGAAATGAAATAAAGGTATTAATGGATAAATAAAAAATTTAAATTATAGGATTAGATCATATATTCTAAGTTCAAGCCTGACATCATGAACATGAGCAATATATCTATGGATTCAAACAAAAAAACACAAAATTCTGCCCTAGAATCACTGACAAATATTTATTTATAAAAACCTCAAAAAAAGACAATGTAAAATTCATGTTTTTGTCAGTATTCATAAAGGATTTCACTTTAGTATCCTACAAATATTCTACACATTCATTCTATCTGTACTAATTGTTCATATACACTCGACTTCTTTGTTACTTTTTTTTTTCTTTGTGCTTCTATGGACACCAGGGAGGAAAGTTCTGGTACTCAATTCTTTGACTATGTATTTGCCTGACGAATCTCAGGAAGAGTTTGTCTTCTCTGAATACGTCACATAATTAGATCACAATGGATCTCTCCAAGAACTAGAGTAAAAGCCATTAAGTTCAGTCCAGACACAAAAGATGATCGCGGCTAAGGGGAAACTAGTTTTCTTTATGCTTATTGTTGATTTTTGTTGCTATTTTTATCTATAAGAATATTTGCATTTGTTTACCCAAGCAACATAGAATGCCTTTTCTTTATAATTACAGATGCTCTAATGTTACATTTGCAAATGTTGGCTGACACTTTTAAATTAATTTAAGAAGCACACCTGTCATTTTATTTTTTAATCCTTTCTTCCAGAAGCTCTGTGTGTGTCTAAATCTGCTGGTGGTAACGTTTGTGGTATAAAAAAAAGCTCAAAAAGAGTCCTCCAAAGTGAATTGTTGTTCTTAAAATAAGGTTATCTTATTTCCATATACCATTCCTTTTTAAAAGAGCCTGCAAAGCTTTTATTTTGATTTTGATAAGCAAGTAGACTTCATTGAAATGACTGGAACAACTCAGAACAATTGTTCTGTGGCAACTTCATATATTTTATTGATTTTGCACAAATGGCATTTGGGTAACTTCTATATTTAATAATGTGTTACAGAAGATACAATGTTTATTTTGCACCTTCAACTGTATATTAATATCCGCTGATGAGAGAGCAGATAACTTTTACTAAGAGATATTATGGAGATATGAAAGTGAGAATTCACGCCGAAACTCTCATATGCAAACACGCTGATTTGAAAGCAAACGTCCAATACGTACTAGAAAGGAAAGCACCGTGATGGATCAGAGTTGGAAATGCAAAAGGAGTTTAGAAGGTTCAAGGCATTCTCTTAAAAGTTTAGCACCAAATGTGCTGTACTGGATAAAAACTAAGAAAAAAAATACTTGGTTTTATGTCCTAAATGATAATCTTTCTGTGAATTAGAACAAAAATGTGCCTTTCTCTTATGTACAGATATCAAAAGCAATGGAGGACTTATTATAATTCTCAAATGCTACCAAAACCTCCAAGTCAATCCTGTGAGATGTGTTGTCTGTTGCCTCCCGTGGCTTTGACACCTAAAAGGTACAACAGTCTAGCTAAGAAGTGTGACGAGAGGAAAAATCATTTATCATGATGTAGTGTGTAATAAATATTTCCAAAGCGATAAGAAAGGGAAAATTTTCAACATACTTCTAACTCAGTAAAAAAAAGTCTACAGATACCACTGGACACACAGAACTATAAGTTATTAGGTGAAGAAGTGGACAGGAAGTGTTGTGGAAGGTAGAACAAGACATTTTAGGAGCTGGAACTGAGAGTCGGCTACCAGAGGAAGTCCATTGTAAAATGACCTTGAATGAGGAAATAGTTAGCGTGCAAACACAGGAGATGCCTATGGAATCTCGACAGAGGGACCTCAAGGGGGGTCATATGTCGAGTGTCTTAAAATAGCAAACAGTACAATTTGACTAAAGTAGATGACTTTTAAGAGGAATTAGAGAACATGAAGTTGAAGTGGACATGTTGAACATTCAAAAAAAAAAAAAGGATGAATTTTTAAGTTAACTCCCAGTTTAAAAAGTTTACGTTTCTTAAAAAAATATAAAATACTTGAAAAAATGTCAAGAGAAAGTGTTCTTCTAACAATAGAGTATAAAATGGGTTGAAATGGGTAGGAGGAGACCAGAATAAAATAGACTTGTTCAGGAATAGCCATGTAGAAAATCTGAAAGATATATGGTTATATAGTTTTCAAATATTTCCTTCTGAAAGTACAGCTACATAATTTATTTTGAAGGTAGCAGAAAAAATAAGATATAAATAAAAGATATAATATTTAAAATAAAAAGATATAATAAAATAAGAAAAAATAAGAAAGGAAAGATATATCATACATTTTTAGAATGTAAAAAAGAGTATTGGAAAAATCAGGGTCACTTATTTATAAATAGCAAACTTCAAACCTGTATTTTTCAAACACAAAACTGATAAGCCAAAGAAGTTTATGTAGTTTGAAAGGCTTTGTCCTTTCTATAATTACCTTATTTCGGTTAAGTTATTGGGAAACCAGAATTTTTTTTAGTAATTTAAAGACTAAAAGTAAAAGTTTAAATTAACTATAGTATCATAATTCTTTAAGAGAACATATACAATCTAAACTGGATATTTAAAAAGATCATTATTAAATAAGAATATTTTACTTTGAATTTCAATAAACTCATTTGCCTATTTGTTCATTTTGAAGGGAGTAAGTTTTGGCAGGTAATAACAGATGCGTGTTTCTGAAAACTTAGTCATTTGGGAAGTGTGAGAATGGAAGAGGCTCCAGCATCACCGACCTTTATCAAAGCTGACTAGATCATGTTTGCTTTAATATATCTTCCTAAATTAAAGATACTTTTTGGCAAGTTCTCATTTCAGAATTCATGTTAACTTATTCTTAATAATTCAAAAAGCTTAAAACAAATATCTATTAACTTCTTAGATGAAAGACTAAAATACACAAGGGGACCTTTTTGTCATATTCGACACAAATACAGAAGTGACTAAGTGATTGACGCAGATCAGAAAAAATAGAATTTATTTTAATAATTATTTTCAGCCAGTGGAAAATTTCTTCAAAAATATGAACCTACTGGGAATATGTACAATAAGTATACTACCTAGATTGAAATCAGCTGACACAGTCCAAAGACCATATGCCTTCACTTTCATATACTTAAAACTTTACAAAGCCAGCTGGCTTTATTTCATAATCTAATTACACATAAAAAGTTTCAGCTAAACATTGCAATGCTTGCCAAAAATTACTTTAAATATCTTCATTCCCCTTAAGCTCCCTATTACTGAATTTGAATGTTTTATAACTACTATCCTTCGCTCACTTCTTTGTCTTCCAGTATGTCTTTTTATAAAATGTTATTTACCTCACCTAATATATTGTATTCTGCCTAACAAATTAGTGTAGATGTTATGTGGATGATAAAGCAAAATAATTTGTGAGGGCAGATTACATATACATAGAAAGGAAGTTCCATATTCCAAAATATGCCATTACAGTTTAAAGGTACAATAGTCACAACAACAACAGCGTAACTCTTATTTGATGATGGGGGAGGTATATTAATGACGTGCATTCCTATTAACACAGATTGTCTTCTCAGTGCTCATCGGAGAACTCTCGACCCACACCCCTTGATCCCTTTGTCCTGCTTTCCCTCCTCTCCGTATGAACTTCTCTGCCTGCAATGAGATTTTGGCTTTGGGACAAGAGTTCCCTGCCTTCTTAGGTGGCCAGCACTCGAACAAACCCACATCCTTCTCTTCGGCACCTGTCCCAACGAGTTTGGCTTTCACTGCGGCAGGCAGCCGGACCTGCATTTGGTAACGGCATTTTTTGCCTGTGGCCATATCTCTGTCTTAATGGGAAGGGAAAAAATATATAGTGCAATTTATAAATACCACCTTAAAAGTGTGAACAATATCATCTCATGAGGACTTTTTTATTTTTATCGCTCATATTTTATGTATATAAAGGGGAAAAACATGAAGTGAAGTCATTTTAAATCTAAAGTTTTTCCTCCCTTCATAATTCAGCAAAATATGCTTCCAGTGGAATGGACTGCTCACTGCTACCTGTTCTTAATTGTGTTGTCGGTGTGAATGGCAGCCCCGGGTTTGGTTCCATCCTACCAGGGTTGTGGAGAGCAGTAAGGTGTACACAGTTGTCCTTTCCCTCGGCCTGGCAGCTGCTGTCATCAATGGGAGAGGTGCCCTTCCAACACGCCCAACCAAAACCCAGCCGCAGCTCAGCAGATGGCAGAGCTCATCGACTATGCTGACAGTTTGCCGATCAATGGAAACTGGCCAATCCGTGCACTGTTGAAAACCAGGAAATGGGTAAAAATATAGAAAAGTCTATAGGCCGCAAAACAGGGGAAAAATCATTTTTTAATAGGAATCTTGTCTAACAGTATCCACAAAGCATAACTCAAGAAGTCAAATAGTAAAGCAATGTTACTGGTAATCAAGCCTGTAGGTTTTTCCAGTAAAGTTTTAGGAAAAATTGAAACAAATTCAACTAAATGGGAGAGTTTAGGAATGCAAATAAATTGAAGAGAAAAAATTCATTTTAAATTGCAAATGCTATTTTTTTAGGTTTGTACTTTTTTCTTTTTCACAGGAAGAATTGAGTGGTGAACTTATGTCCAGCTCCCAATATGTTCACATAAGTTTACATTTATTAGGGATATTCATTTTAAAAGTCATGATTTTGCTTTCTGATTTTCTAGTGTTGGTAATATTTCAAGTGCATGCAGAAGACACAATCACATTTTTAAATTCTTTTATTACTTTGATATTTTGGAATAAAGAAGGATTTTCTATTATATAAGCTAATGCCTTCATTTTCTTTTTTCTCATTTAGTGATTTTAAAGGTACTACTGCTGTTCAGTTACTTTCATGAGCCCTTCATTTTAAACACACAAATTCTCTAAAAGCATTGTCTACCTAAAGAAAGCTTCAAGAACTCCACACTGAGCGGAATGCAGACTCGGTGAGAGAAGGGAGTGGTACTTCGTTCATTTCTGTGCCTAGCGCCTGGCAGTGCCTTAGAGGTGTAGATATTTTCTCCCTCGCCTCCTTCTTGAAATAAAGTACTAACATCAAGCTATGTCTGCAGTGTTCCCATGGATTCAGATCTTCATGTTAAAACTAGGACTATCACTCTAAATTCCACCTCCCTGGGTTCCTCTATAGAGGGCCCATGTGAGAGGCTTGTCTGTCTCTTATCTTCCAAACCTTTCAGGCAGGAAAGGATTAACAATCCCCGCCAGCACTTCTCCCTCCCACGGAGGAAACAGGCAGCTATAAAATCCTAGTGGGAACCTGTCTGATTTACGAGAGAGAAGAAAACCTACTCCATTAAAGGCACAGCCTTTGAGTGTTCTGTCCCAAACTCTTTAACCTCTGGGTCATCCCTGACAGGAGACCCGGGAGCAGACAGGATCCGGAGATCATTAAGAAGGGACCGGACTGCTCCTTGTTCGCTGGCTGCATAGTGAGCAGGAAGACACTGCCGCTGTCCACACCGGTGGCACAAGGAGGTGGGAGTCAAAAGGTCGCCCTGACCTACAGTAACTAGCGAACCCTGCTTTGTTTTCACAAGTCCCCACATCATTAGCTCTTTTGGTGCCCTTCAGTGCTCTTTAGCTAGCTGAGGACATTATTAAAGTGTAAAAGGATAATGAATTTTCTACCGAATTGGCGGAGATCAGTTTATCCAATTATCTATTGCTATCATTCACAGAAGAACCTTGGAGACATAAAATAACGAGGTAATTTAGGTGATAGAAGGAGATGTTTCCAAGATCACTGAAGTTTTATCAGACAGCATAAATGTTCTCATTTCGAACCAGAAGAAAGTTTAGGTGAGGAATAACATCAGGAGCATTTATGAGATGAATGAACTTCATGCAAAGGGCCCGGGGTGGCGGTCATCCAGTGTCAGCTTGGGGTTTTCACAACTTTGAGAAAGAGGTGAGTGAACGCGCTATCTCTACTACAACCTATGCTTCTCCTTGGAAAGGGGGGGGGAGGGCGGTATTTGATGTATGCATAAAGTGAGAAAACCTCAAATCCTTTCTGTACTGTTACCCCAACATACCCACATCATTTTACAAATATCACCTGTGTGTCCTCAGTGCCACTGGATCTTACAGACAGGGGCGTGGGCAGATGTGGGCATGGGCAGAGGGAAGCAGAGCAGGTGCTGGGTAGGAAGAATAAAGAATTGAACCATGTGATTCACCTTTTAACAGCATAAAGGGCACCACTCCTAAAACACATGGAACTTTATCATTTTTTCTAATCCGTAGCATCTAAGAGAAAATTACCATCTGGAAGAATTACATCCTGCTTTTTACTCTGCACGCACTGATTATTTAGTGTTAAAGCATGTAAGATAGTGCAATAATACATTTACTTTAGTGAGAACGGAAAAGAATTACTTGTTTAACCAAGGGAATGATTTTTTCGGCGAGGGGGGGGGGAGGATGATAGTGGTTTCCTTAAATTAAATTTTCTATTTACTGAGCAGAACTTTAATTATGTATTTTTTAGTCAACAGTCAGCATTCTTTCGTCCAGACTTTTAAGCATGGTTTACAGATAACAGAATACTCATCTTGTGGTATTGGCACTTTTGAGAAGCTTAGCTTTGTGCACGTAGATTTTAGGGTAGATTTAAATGTAAGGCAGTTTCCAGAAGAAAACAGGAGGAGCATTTGCAGTTTATCTCGATTCACAGGGTTTGCTCACGCATGGAACCGCGCCATGGACTCTGTGAATGAAGTACTCGATAAGTGTGAAGCATTGCTGCTGCAGAATATTATTATGATATTTTTAATTTCAACTAACATTTATTCAGTGAAGCATTGTACTAAGGGTTGGAAGGATAAAATAAAATCAAAGGGCCTCTGAATAGCCTCTGGATATGCAAATATAAAATTTTAAACCAATAATGTAGATGAATTATCAACCAAATATTAGAATTTCTAAGAAAATGAAAAGGCTAATCCTGCCTGAAAAAGATAACGTGAAAGGCATGCAATGTCCATTTTCTGGGCCTATTTGAGAGAAGCTTCCTTGTCATGGGTGGAATATCGACAGAGACAAAAGTGTTCTAATTTGTTCAACACAAGGATCTAAGCCTAAATTAGAAAAACAACTGCTGGGTGAAACGGAAATTGTCGGAACAGTGTGACAAAGTGGCTGCAGCAGTCACCTCCTTAACGCAGTCGGAGAGACATAATTGCAGATGCACCACGGCATTTAAAGAAAACAGATGCACCATGTTTGGAGAAAAACAAATTGCACTTCATGGGCTCAGGTGAGCCTTGTTGGATGGGTCAGCTGGGGGACGGGGGAGTGAAAGCCACCCCAGGGCGTGCAGGGGACTCAGGCTTGGGGCGGGTGGGAGCAGAGTGTGCATGGGTTGAGTCCGATGTGACCCTCGAGCCTGTGCGTTAGTCATGATGATGGTGACATTAAGATGGAAACACAGAGCCACCTCAGGGACGGTGACACCTTCAGATGGCAGGGAGCACGGGGTTTGTGGCACTCAAGGACAGCGACATGGCCCCGTGGAGGAGAAAGGTGACTATAGCAGACTGAAGCCCAGGGCCACAGTTTTATCTCGGACTTGAAGTTCCAGCAGCACTGAAGCGTCCGTTCTTTTGCAAAGACTTGGTGTGGCATATCTGCTCCTGTGTTTGTGTGCTGCCTCCACAGGTCACATTCCCTAGAGCTCGTCCCAGCCAGCACCTTCCAACCCCTTTATGACTCCCAAGAGGCCTGGCTTCTGCAAGACCCTTCCCACCCTCCACGATCATGCAGGCTGGGTGGTGTTCCTAGTCCACAGAGTGAGGATGCTCTGCCCTTCGTTCACCACTGTCTTCCCCACACTTGTGCAGCGGTTTTCAAGCTTGTTCATCTCATGCTACACATAAACTAATGACTCCAATTCTGCAGCACACCAAAAGTTCTATTATTGTCAATCTGACAAAAATTAGGTATAATTTTGATACATTCACACCAGATGGCTATTGTTGCGCTGGCTGTTGTCGTTTTTTATTTGACAGTCTAAGGGGAAAGAGGTCGGTGCCCCTGACTAAAAAGTCAGGTATTGCAGGTTGTAAAAAGTCTCGTGGCCCACTGGGTGAAAACTGCAGCTGCATGGAGTTAGTCTGCTGATGTGCCTGGGTGCCTTTCCCAGTGGACTGGGAACCCCTTGAGTTGGGAAATTCTGCGTGGGGTATTTGTGATCCTCCAGGATCACCTGCTTTGAGCATCTAGAAGAGTTCAAATAAACTCTTCTTGAAAGAAAGGATAACACAGCCCAGTTAACTCTGTTGAAGATGTGATTTGTGTCAGAGGCTATAGACTAAGATCCCTCCTGAATGATTTTAAATTACTGCAAGGCAAACTTTAATTCACGTAAGAAAAATATTCTGACAGTAAGGATATATATATATGTGTGTGTGTGTATATATATATATATATATATATATGGTATATATACACACACACATACACACATGAGAATATTAAGGATATTTATGGATATACACACACAGATATATATATCTGTGTAGATATAAATATATTCATCACAGTGAAGTAAAGATTTTAGACAAATTAAGGAGACGCTTAATGACCAATTGACAGGAATATTCAGAAAGAATTGACTTCATGTCCTGACTGGTGTGGCTCAGTGGCTTGAGCACCAGATCTGTGAAAAAGGATCGATCATGCGTTTGATTCCCAGTCAGGGCACATGTCTGGGTTGCAGGCCAGGTCCCCAGTGGGGGACATGCAAGAGGCAACCACACATGTTGATGTTTCTCTCCCTCTCTTTCTCCCTCCCTACCCATCTCCGAAAATAAATAAAATATTTTTTTAAAAAGAATTGACTTCATTCTTTTAATGAGTATGAAATAGCTAGATTACATTACCTTCAATGTACTCGTATCTCAAAAATACCCTGTAACTCTGTGTTGGTTTGAATCAGTTGAGAGTAGATCCTTCAAAAGCACATTCCTAAGAATATCCTTGGCTAACAGTTCTACAGAGACATGCCCTCTGTGTCATGTGAATAAGGCCACGGAGTCTGACAGCACAGGAAGGATTTGTGGTCAGCTGTACGGTAGCCTGGCTCTGTGGATAATCATGGTCAAGTGCAGGGCAGAAGTGGGAGGAAGGGGGCACATTTATCTTTACCAAGGCACAACGTGTCCAGCCCTGAAGATGTAGCAACATCGGCGATCATCTATTGCACATCAACAGGACGGGGCAGAACCGAAATATTCCTGTAGCAGCAGGTTTTCCACAAAGGGAACTTTCCAAAAATACCTCAGTAGAAGAACTGACCACCAACACAATGGAAAGGATAGTCCCAAGAAGTCTGTAGACACCAGGCAGCTTTGCTGGTGCTTGGGAGCAACGCTTACCTGGAAAACTTAAAGGGGCTAAAGATGCCAAGAAATAACCTGCAAGAAACCCCAGAAATAAAAATAGGGGGCATGCAGGAAGGATGTTTGGCCATACTGAAAGTAGCTGTGGACTCCCTGGCCTGGTCTCCATGTCACCTGCTGGCCGAAATCTTGGGCATGGGCTGTACAGTACCCCACCCCCGTCACGTGGTACACATGTCTCGGCAACAGAGCAATAGTCATGCTTCAATCATCACTGTGTGTGTTAGCATGTTCACTCCTCCCAACATCTTGAGCTAAAAATGACATTGACCCCCCAAAAAATAAAATAACACTGACCCCACATTATGAGTGAAGAGGGGGAGCATCCAAGAGGCTCAGTGACTAGATTAAGGACACACAACCATAATAATGCAGGTGACCTAAAAACAGGAAGTCTGAGCCCAAAGCTCACATTTTCAATCATGACCCTCATATGTTTCTCTACAATCGGAACTGAGAAAGACGTGTGTAAATGGCTGTTACAGTGGATAGAGCAGTGGCGGCATGGAAAACAGTCAACAGCAGGTAGTAATGACCCTTGGTTCAGTGAGACTGCACAGCCCCGGCCAAGGGCCTCGTCTCCCCCTGGGATGTCCCTCCAGGACTGTAGGGGAACAAGGGAGTGGGCAGTGAGGGGCACTGCTCCAAAGGAGCCCTGGTAGTATCTTGGTAGGTTTATGGCCGCTCACGGCAGTGCCTGCTATGGGCTTTGAGGACTGGATGGAAGAGGTAGGTATCGCTCCAATGTCCCCAGGGAGGGCCAACAGCAGGGATACCTGAGAAGCATGATTTTCCTGGGTCAGACTGACATACAATAAGCAAAAAGATGAGTTGTCAGCTAGGAATTGGACCTAGTTGGGGCAGAGAAAAAGGGGCTGGAGTGAACCCTGAGTGGCTCAGCAGCTACTTACTGATCAGTAACTCTTTTCACACCACACAACAGGCCTGGTGGGTATCGGCTGCCCCTCAAGTCTGTAAGCTATGGAGTAGACATCATGTGGAAATAATTCTTCCCCGCCAACAAACATGTCGCGGCCCTAGCCAGTCTCTCTTCTGGGAACTCAAGACTTACTTTCCTCTAAGTTTGGCTGATCTTCAGTCTCCTTCTTTTGGACAGGCTCACACTGATTCTCCTGGGGCTCTCCTTGAGTTCTGCTTCATACCTCCTCAGTGGGTTGATCTGATCACAGTCTAGCTAAGGAGCTGTTCCTTTGAGTACGCTGTACCAACCGCTGGCTTCCCTCTGTGCTCACGCCTGAGCACTGACTCCACTGTGTTCCCTGGGGACCCACGGCTTCCTATTTGTTCATACTTAGAGGGCCATCCTCTTGGCTGCAGACATTGGGATATTTAAATTCTGCTTCTTCTGCAGGCGGGGGTGGAATAAGGGTCAGGGAAGGGTGGCTTCTTATAGAAAGTACAATCTGCAAACAGATTTTCTCATTATACAGAAATGTGGCCAGCTGGACACTTCCTGAATGACAGTGGTCACACCCTGCCTGCCTCCAACACTGGTCGCAGCTCAGGGTTTGTCAGTTCACGGTCATCACTCCACACACACACACAAGCTGGTGTTTTCTAGGCCTGGGCCAGCCTCTCTCATGGGAATCGGCGAACACCTGAGTTTGTATTCGTTCTAAGCCATCCCCTGTCATCTTACAGTCCGTCTCTGCCCTAAACTATTTCTAGTCCCCACTGGATTGATAGCATCTAATTTTCATGCTTTAATAATAAGCGCTCTTTCTGGCCTCTGGTTTTAATAGCCAGCTTGTTCTGTTTCTTCCATTGGCCGGTTTTTTTCTCCCCTTTCGCTTGTGTTCTTCTGCTATCAGTGGTCTCTAACTTCAAGTCTCTCCTCTCATTCATCCTGCTTCTCCTCGTTAGGACTCTCTTTTTATTTCCCTTTCTTTCTTGATTATTATTATTATTATTATTGTCTTTAATATTTCTCTCTCAGGACCTGCGCTTGCAGGTATTTCATTGCAGTCCTCCCTTCCAGGAATCCACAGGACTGAATTTAGTAACTCTATCTTCCTTAAGAATACAGGGTGGGGAAAGTAGGTTTACAGCTGTTTGTATGGAAAATAAAACAATTAATAAATAATAATACAAGAATAAACTGTGTTTCATGTACTCACAACTGTAAACCTACTTTTGCCCCACCCTGTATATTTAAGATTTTCCACTGATATTTTATTTTATTTTATTTATTTATTTTTAAAGATTTTATATATTTATTTTTAGAGAGAGGGGAAGGAGAAAGAGAGAGAGAAACAGCAATGTGTGGTTGCCTCTCACATGGCCCTCACTGGGGACCCGGCCTGCAACCCAGGCGTGTGCCCTGACTGGGAATCGATCCACTGATATTTTAACAGAGTCACATCCAACCTCTTAATCTGAGGATGGGACAAACAGCTTTTGACTGAACACTTTTGTTTTTTAGAGTGGCCATGTTGAGGGTTCATACTTAAAATTACTGATAGTAATGTGTTTGGACTTCCCCTCTACTATAGGAATGGCTGTCACCATTACCCGTGAAAATTATTTTTAAGTTTCAGAGGCATCCAGGTTTTCTAGAACACTCACAGAGTCAGCAAGGCATAAAACACTTAGTGACATCTGACCTTCAACTTAACCAAAGAGGAGAGAAAAAGTCAGGTTGACCTCACAGAGATGGCCCGCAGGACAGAAATATTTCCACTGCTGCTGTGCTGACTATAATGTATATTAGCCACGGCCCCCCAAATGGCCACGTGACAGAGGAGAAACTAGGCAGCAACAAAGAGGAAAAGGTAGCCGTATACCTGCCATCTCCCCAGTGCCCTTGATGGACGCTCGCTCCCTCTCAGCCAGAGGACGTGAATCGGGACACACTGCCATGGTCACGGAGCTGAGTGCGGTACACTAAATTAGGTCCCACTTTCAGCATCTGAACCCTAGCCGGTTCCTCCCTGAGCCACTGGGGTTCACAGCAGTGCCATTGAATCTAGTCGTTCTCACCTGGGCAGCTGTGCGTGACCCAAGTCAGCTTCGCCTGCGCAGTAAAACTGAGGCAACAGCTATGCCGATGGTTTGTTATTCAAAACATCTCTGGGACGTTGGACAAATTAGAAGCTCCCCTAGCTTTTGATCCAAATCCCCAGAAATGAACACTCCTTGGGAACATGCATCCCCTCATCTGTCCAGTCCTCCTCAGACCGCTGGTTGACCACTCCCCAGGAATGCCTTGGGCCCTCTGAGGAGTCAGGAAACCAAACAGCAGTCAGGTGTAGGACTCATTTAACTGGTTCTAATGAAGTGACCTTGAGGAAATTTAATAAACTAACAAATAAAATTAAAACTAAGCAAATTTTGAATCTAATAAATTTAATTCCCATATAACTCTATAGTCAGGATTCCAAAATTTTATGGGGGGCAATTTAGTCTGACTTCAAAAGAAAATATATAATAAGAAATAATAAAAATGTAAAAATGTTTTTATTTGTAGTTACTCTGGTTGTTTGCACTTTATGAACACTGGAACTAGTCTAATTATAAAGCACTTTTTATGAGAACAGCATAAAATATACAAATCTTAATAAAGTAAAGCCAAATATTTTTAAAATTAAATGTAATTATAACCACATTCTTTGAAAAACATAGTTACCATTAAAATGATTATAAAACTTAACAACTGTAAGATTTTAAGAAATTCTTGAGGCATATGATATAAAATTAATTGATCTGGAACAGTAAGATCTTTGAGAAATCATAAAAATCAATGTAAGTGTTTAGATCAGATTTACAATTCATAATCTATAATCAGACAAATGTATTTTTGTGTGATGATGTATGATAATTTGCCTCTGAATTAGTCTGCTTCTTTGAAAGTATTTATATAACAAACCTCACCCCTGCTTTCATATCTAACCCAAAACTTTGAGGTCACTTGAAGCTTGGTGATGATTTTTAATTGATTATTTAAAGTACATTTAAAGTGTGCCTTCACCAAATTGTTCCTCTTCTTCAGTCTTTTGACATGTGCTTCAAGCTATTATAAGAAAAGATCAGTACATTCCAGAAGATATTAAAATGTTCTTGTCATCTAATTACATTATTAAAAACATCTTTTAAGGCTCTCATTAACTTTATCTCATGTTTAACACATACTATTAAAATGTCCAGATATCTTTTGTGTATATATTTTTTACTAATTTCAATTCTAATGACTATGATTAGCATAAGTAATTACTTGGACAAGAAGACAGAGTATTTTATGATGTGGTTGTGTGAGGGAGTTATTTTATGCCACAATTAACTTGGAAGAAAAGACATTCAATTTTCTTTACGTATAGAAACCACCATTCCTGAAAAGATATAAGTTCATTGCAGAATAATTTATAAAGGAAAACTGAATATTCCTTTACAAAATTTAGAGAAAACATGTCCCACCCCTTATTTTAGGTGGAATGTAATTTTACCCTAAGAAATAAAAACAAAGTTATTTTGTGCCTGCCTCCATTCTTTTGCTGAACCTCTTCATTCTAAAGAATTCATTCTTTAGAAAGAATTCTCCCTGGCAAGAAATATGCCTTTGTATATATATAAATCTTGATCTTGTAAGTTCTCTTAATACCCTTTGTAGCTTTTGCACTCCGAACAAAGGTCCAGTTCATGTCGGCAAGCATTAATTAAGAGTCCCTTACATGTCGGGCACTACAAATGGGGTCGAGAAACAAAATCTCACTTACCTGAACATTCTGTCTACTCACAATCTGCCGCACAGATCATTTCAGTACCACGTTAAAGTACCATGTTGAACTTTGTCCAGGAAAGTACGTGGAAAGGATAGAATACTTTCCAAGCGCAAAATATATCAGGGAAAGCTTTTTGAATGCGGAAGGTTGTGTCAGTTAAGGAAAGTAACAGTCTTATTTATGACAACAAACAGGAGTAAAGGAAAAAATAATAAACATAAAAGCATGCCCTTTAGCAAGGAATGCTTAATGAAACAAATAAATGGCTTATCCGCCAATAAACTAAATCATTTCAGTATGTAAAGTACCTCTGTATGTTATTATCTACCATTAGCAAATTTTTATGATTTTCAAGAGTGTTCATTAATGGGAATGCATGATAATATTCTAGTTACTTAGAGAATCAAATAAATCAGAGTTTACATTTAAAAGTGAGTATCAACATATTGAACAAGGCTTTACAAATATTACCTCATTAAATCCCGTATTACCCCATGAGCTAGATGTTATTATTATATTTATTTTACAGCTAAGGTAACAAAAGAAGAGAAAGTCTAAATAATTTGGCAATACAGTTAGGTTACATCTCTAATGCATATGAATGGTTGGGTTCAGACCCAGGGGATCTGTCTCCAGACTCTCTTACCAAACTAGGCCATCCTGTCTACTCAAGGTCACGACTATTTCTGTCCAATGGGTAGCTAACTCCCGATGGAGCTGGATGATGAAGTAAGGAATACAGAATGAGAAGCGCTGGTGATAGACAGCAATTTCCTCGATTAGATATGACTCTCGCAGGTTGAAAAGAGGTGGGCGTGGTTAACCAGTTTGTCCGTGCACCTAACAAAATTGGTCATGATTCCAGATTGGCCAAATACATTGGCCTAGATCTGAGCAGAGAACCACATTTAGTAAGAGGGCTATAAATGACCAACCAAGAATGGTCTCTATCTTTCAGAGCCTCCTAACAGCCAAGGACCAACATATCTTCCAGGATTTTCCTCACCACCCTGCAACTCATGTCTGAAGCAGTGCTGACTCTATTTTCTACATCATTTATTTTTGAGAAATTAATTATAAGATCCTTTGAAACATTGGTTACTTATTTCATGTGTGTATGTATTTTGTCTCCAAAGCCTGCATCTTACATTTCTCTATCTGTCCTCTCAGATTTTTGTAATAGTGCCACTCATATTGTTTATGCAAGGAAATGATGACATACGCATGGTCAACTTACAGAAGTGCAGAATGCGTGCATGAGAGAGATGACAGTGGGAATTTAAATAATGAAGACTCTACCCACTACTAGACCATGAGCATCCATCTTTGAGTAGAACAGAGAGGGCGTATGAATCAGTGTCTACTTCCACCATGCCTGGCTTCTCACTATGAGCATTTCAAGCTTTGAATGTGATTACAGAAATTCATTGGTATATAGTTTTCTGACAGCATGTCCCCTGAATGCAAGATAACTAACTCATTGAAGCAAAATCACAACAACAAAAGCAACTAAAAAAGCAAAATCACAACAACAAAAAACAAAGAAGCAGGGGTCTGTTTCATACTGGAGGGAACACTCGCTGTTAAACTTAGTGAAAAATCACACTTTAGTCTCCAGTGTGGTGATTTTATGAGAAATTTTTAAGGAAAATGCTTACTTTATACAGCTTTCCCTTTATGAGTCCCTTCTGGAACCTAACTGACATTAATTGTGACTGTGCTTACCCAGTGAACAGCTTTTACATGAACGAGTCCAATAGGCATGTGTTAATCATGATGGTGGGAGTAAGATCCTGTTAGAAGGTATTTGGCTAGAAAACTCAGGAATGTCTGAATCTGTTTTCAGTGCACAGTTCATAAGGAAGTGAAAGGGGCCACCAAACCTCTCCTTTGTAGGTTGCCCTGAGTTAGGATCTTCATCAGCCATATTTCTGGTCTGGCTGGGCTGAACTGCACCACTCCATCTATAGCCCCATTAAGTTCTTCACTTCATTGGAGCCCAAACCCCAAATCAGCAGACTGCGTAGGAGAGTGGACCTAAGTGATGAAGAAAATAATTGGGCGGATGTGTGGGAAAAAAAAGAGAAGTTTTTGATGACTGTTCCTACAAAATCTTAACCCTACTTCCTCATCACCCCAGATGGAGGGCGCAAGGGACGGAAAATAGAGAAAAATTCAGAGTCAGTATCCTTTAATATATAATAATTCTGTCCACAAGCAAACTCCCCAATCATCTTTCTAGGTAACCTGAAACTACAACATTTCCAGGTGTAGCAGTAGGAGGGCGACACAATTAACTCCAATCGATCGTGATTTATAATCTGTGTTTTAGCAGATTTGGTAAAGTGTTGAGAATAGGCTGCTGTTAGATTTTTTTTCAATTTGGAAGTTCACTGCAATGTCCCTCTTTTCCTCTGTGACATAACTTAAGACAACTTATATTAACTACTAAAGCATATTTGATGCCAATACTGGTTGCAATTCCATGACTATGAAGCAAAACCGAAACATTGACAAAGTTTTGCAAAAAGTCAACAGTGGAATGAAAGCATTAGAGAATGAAACTATCCAGTAAAATGAAAAGGCATGGGCTGCATTTAATGAATTTGTGATTTCTCTTCTTCCTTTCACCAAGCTGTTCCCTTTTGTATTTGAAGTAGATGGGGCTCTTTTCCATTTTAAAGCATAGAGATTAATTCAGGTACCTTAACATAGGGAGGAAAGGGGAGCCTGGGCAGGTATTCAAGTGTACTGAGTCAGAGGGGAGGAAATTCAAGAACACGGATTCCACGTTGTCACACTTGATCTACCTAAAATGATGAATTGGAAATCTAGCAAGAACTCTACACTCTTGAAGGCTGAAAAACCCACCATCCATGATGGTATTGCTTTAATCCACATGTCGACCCCATTATTTTTCCACACTGACGGCTTCCTCATCACCTAAACTTGCACATGGCTAGGAGTTCAATTGACTGCCACCAAATATTCAATTTCTCAATTCTCCCAATTCTAATCCCCCAGAGTATTACATTGGCCCAAGCTACCCTTTTCATAGAGGCCAGAAGTCATTGGTGACTGCCTTTGAATGCGGAGTGCACCATATTGGGTGTGTCATGGGTGGCCTGGTAGAGACAATGATGGGTGAATGAACACAGACACGGGAAGTTGCCATGAAATAGATCCAGTGGATTTTACTTCATCATTTGCATGTTTGTTTGTTTAACCCTGTTAAATACTGCAAGCTTGTTGTATTTATGAAAAAGATTTAGTGACTGAAATCATGTACCTGCCCAGTAATTTTTATCATCATATATTTTCTAGCTACACTATTTTAAATGTTCTGCAGTTTTGCTAGATCAGTGTAGATGCTGTATGATGTTGTCTATTTTTAGTGCACTTCTTACAGATTGCTAAATGCTACCATGAAGTGTCCAGCTGCAGGTATGAGAGTGTCTAATAGATCAGCAGGTTCCATTTGCTCCTTGGGAGCTCCACGCTCATTTTGCACAATTTTCTGTCATTCAGGGGACCACAACTGTGTCCAATGCTCTACTTCTCTGCTGTCTTCCTGACTTCCCACAGTGGACGGCACACTCTTTGGCGGCCCTTTGAAGTTCTGATAACACAGTCTTCTCTCCATATGCAGAAAGCCAGGACTTTTAAACATAAAATAAATAAGCAGGATAAAATACTGCTCAATTACAAGACCCACAGTTCTTTTCTTTCTCCCTTTCATCTCAAGCTCAATCCCCATCGTGAAAGTGTTGCATTATTCCTTTTTAAGAACATTGCTTGAATAATTACATCCTGAAGCATGCATATCAGACAGCTAACATTTTTGCCCTGTGAACCAACCAAATTGGGTTTCTCTGTACTATCAAAAACTGCTATCCTAATAAGTGAAATTCCATTCTAGTCCTGTTTAAGTTCTCTACCAGAATTCAAATGCCATGATAATACAATTCTATAATTTACTTTAGCACCCCATCTTTCAAGCAAAAGGATCAGAACCCAAGCAAAATTTGAATTTGATAAGGAAAGTAACTTTTACTTTCAGCTTCCTGTCAAATTGTCTTCTCTCCTTCCATGGACTCTGCCTTGGTTGCAGATTTGTTAGCGCTCCTTCTCTCTGAGTGTGTTAAAGGATTGCTTCCTTCAGAGCTAAGCTTTTGTAAGAGGAGCTTCAAAACAGGAAAGCCTTCCAGATACCAAGTAATGAATTAGCAAAGGTGAAAGCTCAGGACATGATGGGTGGCCACCCAAGTGACACATGGCACCTTATCAACTCCCTCCTTCTGGGCTAAGCTTCAAGTTCTGCAGAATTAAACTGGCTCCAAAAACTAGGTTTCCTCTGCTGTTCTCACTGATAATAAGCTGAGTAAAAAAAGTCAAACAAATATTTCATGCATTGGTCAACATATCACTGCTTCATATCTGTTTGGAAAGTAGACGAGACAAAAATAATGAATTACAAAAGTATACTGAATTCTTATTATGATATACACTATGTCAGTGTGCTGGTGGATAAAACCCTGAACCCGTAGTTCTTAACAACAATCTTTTTAAGCTGTGGCAGAGTTTAGCTAACTGGGTCCTGCTTTGTAAATAAAGTTTTATTGGAATAAAGGCATGCCCATTTGTTTTTATTACCGAGAGCATTTACTTTAGAAAACAGTCTCTGCCCCTTTGAGATGTAAATCTCCTTAAAAGCTTCTTGCCAGTTTTACAACCCAGGCTTTCTTTCTCCAGGCTCTGGGGTTGTTTGAAATTTAATTATTAACAAGGAAAGAGTTCCTATCTGTCCTTCTCTGTGGGACAGCAGGAGACTAATTTGCACAGGCACTTCCCTCAAGGTTGTCAGGGAGGTGACAGAAAGTTGACTTTGGGAAAAGCCAGTGAGCAAACACAGATGGCCCACCATCTCCCTGGCCCTCCGGCTCAGCTCTCTCTTCCCTATTTCAATAGCTTTGAAGGAAGTCTCCCTGTTTAACTTTGCCCAGTGCCTTTACTGCTCCCGCCCTCTATGGAAGACTCTCACACAAAAATAGAAGAGGTGCACAGCTAAACAGAGACAGTGAGGCTGTGAATGGAAATGATGTGTTTGAGTGAGTTAAAAAAACAGACTTTCCATGACTTAGAAAATGACCAGACAACATTGATCCAGAAGATAAAAGAGGTTAGAAAATCCTTGTGCTCTGCTCTGGTGTTCTGGTGTGCTCAGTATCTCTCTCCTTGAGCTTCTAAAATAACCTCCTGAGGTTGGTGCTCTCTCTTCAGACTGGCTTCTCCCTTTCCATGCTTGAAAAAAGACTGGTTTTTGTTTTCATCCACATGTCATTGACTGAATTCCTTGAGTGGTTTGCTTCCCATATTAAAAAAGAAGAAAGATTTCTCTCTCTCTCTCTCTCTTTTTTTTTTTTTAGTCCGGTGTCTGATAACTTATAATTTATTGACAAATTTTTCTCCTAACAACTTTTGAAAGCCTACCCTGTATAGTTTAGTCTCTTTCCATTAAGCATTTGACTCATGTTATTTTAACTGAGAATGAAGTCTTCAAATTGAGGTCTGAACTGATTTTCTTATAGCTGGAGTGACTGAGAGGCTATGGCAGTTTTGAGAAATAAAACAGAGGGACACTATAAATTATGCCACCAACACTGGCATTGAAACTTTGAAATTATTTCCAGCGATTTTTGCCAAATTTTAAGAAAAATATAAACCCACTACTGAGCAACAAGAAAAATCCCAATTCTAAGTTCTTTGTCATGCAAAGAATGGGTAAGAAGGTCTACTAAAAATCATGTTGGCTGACTGACCTTCTGGACCCACAGAACCCAGGAGGATGGACTTCCAGGGAAGAAGGCATAGTAATGCAGACTGAACCCTCCTTCTTTCTCTCCAGACTGAACCTCAGGTACACTATGAACAAAAATTCCCAACAGCCATGTGAAAAACAAGAAAGGCAATCTCCATGGGCTATGAATGGAAAGGCTTCCCTTTAGGTCAAATGAAAACAAAACTACTAAGAAGTGACCTCCTTTACCTACCTGCAAGGCTAGGAGACCTGTACACCAGATGCCAGTCCATCTTTCTCAATAGGGCTTTGTGAGCATTGGTCCATAAATCAACTTCTGCTGCCTGGTCATATTGTGTTAAAGAAGCACCAATCTCAAATTCGGCATTTCCAAAAAACCTCGGTGGCATATATTTTGCCAGTTGCATCTTACTAAGAAAAGGAGTATAGATTCTTATTGAATTTATGCAAATGATTATATTTTCAGTAAATTAAGAATACTACATAAGAGTTTCTAAAGTTCTGAAGTGGACAAGCAGGGAGATTATGATTTTAGGTACAAACATTTCACTTTCATTTACAGAAGTATAGTCTATAAAATATAATGAGTTATAGGTATCAGAAAATATTGAGTTGTCCAAAAAGTCCATTTAGTTTTTCCCATAAAATAAAAGACGCATTTTTCATTTTCACCAAACTTTATTGATTTGGATATTTTGAGTATGTCTGCTATCTCCCACAGGGTATCACATTGACTGTTCTTAATTAATGTCTCAATTTGATCGCTATCAACTTCAACTGGTCTAGCTGACCATGGAGCATCCTCCAGCGAGAAATCCCCAGCACAAAATTTCACAAATCACTTTTTGCACATTCGATCAGTCACAGCACCTTCTCCATACACTGCACAAATCTTCTTTTTTGCATTTCAGTTGTGTTTTTACCTTTCTTGACATAATAAAGCATAACATGCCAAAAATGTTGCTTATTTTCCTCCATCTTCAATATTAAAATGGCTACACAAAAAGTCACCAATTTTGATGTTTTTTAAAATGCATGCCAATATGACAGCTGTCACAATACAATCTAACAAAATTGTTTCAAATGAAATTAAAGACAGCTAAGCACTACTAGAGCCATTGTATGGAAAAAAGAAACAAATGAACTTTTGGTCCAACCCAAAACAACACTAAAACACCGAACAAAAATTATAATCATCTCTCATCATTTCATTTCATCTCCATAATGAATTCTCATTCCCTTTGAGCATGAGTTAGTAATCTCATGAATACATCTGCTTCTCAAGTTGAGTTGTAATGAATCCTGACTCAGCACATGATCATTCCTTTTAAACCGTGGTTCCCATGCAGTTTAAACAATGCCACCATAAACCTATGCCTCACTGGACCAGACACAAATTTTTTTCCAAAGGGCTCTGAGATAGTCTTTTTTGAAGACAAAGTATTCAGGCCAGTGGCCAATTGTATAGCTTTCAACAAAGCATCAGAATAAAGCATAAACTATTTTTAGTAATAAATGTATTACAATGGCTGTGGTTTTCTTTTTTTGCTGCAAATTCTCAAACGGGAAAGATCTGTGAGTTCACTGAAAGTATGTTGTGATAGGCAAGGAACTTTGATTACTTCCGAAGTGTGCAACATAAAGCCAGCCCAAGAAATGTCTGTGCTCCTATTTCCTAAGAAGAATGAATATTACGCTAATTTATAGAATTGAACGAATATAATTTTTATGGAAGAAAAATTTTCAGATATAACATATAATATCTCAAGATAACATACTAAGAGTATAGCTAGAATATACCATTAATATATCAATATAATCAAGTACAGAGATTCTGTAAGTCTGTAGTAGGTCTTAAATATTAAATAGGTCTTAAATATATTAATAATACTCCATAAGTAGCTATATGTACCCCAATTAAAAACTACAGCCTGAAAGATGCTAGATTCAAATTGAGGAAGAAAAGTTGCAGCCACGTTAACATTAAAAAAAATAAAAATAATAAAATAACTCAATTTCTAACTGATGGCACTATATTGTTATCTAATTTCAAACAAAGCAGCACCAGGATTCCGACAAATAGAAATATGACAACGAGGACTTTGACAATTCTTTAGAGTTTCCATATGGCCTACAATTTCCAAACTATTTCTCCCAGTAATATTCTATCTATACCAATTCAACCCAAACCATGTTCGCATCTCTTTCGACGTGACATTTCTTGTGCAAGTCACTAACTGTACCACATCGAACAAACCAAATTAATTCTGACAATTTTTTTTTTAACAAAATGAAAGAACAAGTTCCCTGTGATTTTCCAGGGGCCTTTCAAGATAGTTTTAGTTGCAAAGGATAGCCTCTGGATGCTTAAATTTGGGGGCAGGTGAAATATCAAAAATATTAGGATATTTGAACAATTGCTTAAGATAGGGTCATGGTTTACTGAGAAACCAGTGGGCTCCCTGTTTAATCAAGGCAACGATAACACTTTCAAAGCAAACAAAGACGGCCTTCCGCTTTCTGGTTCTACAGGTAAGGAGCTTGGAAGCCACCAGCGCATGCTAATAACAAGTAAAAACCGAAACAGACTGAAGATTCAACAACTCCTGGAGAGGGAAGGACACGTAGCCACTGCCGCCCCCAAGGCTGGCTAGGCGAGACCGACGGGCAAATAGCGACCACGGGACTCACCCGAGCCGAGCTCCTAAGACCCGGGCGCTGAGACCCCGCGGGAACCAGCTCCAGCCCTGCACTGCTGCTGCGGGCTCCGTGTGGACGGCTCTGCGGAGTGGGGGCTCCAGGGCGCCCCCGTTACAGTTCTGTGAGATTCCCCTGCAGCAGCTGGACTGAGTTCACGCAGTAAACGCGGGAGAAAAGCCCTGTCCTGCCGACTGCAGGGAGATGGGAGCCGAACCGTTTAGAGATACCCCAGAGCTCTCTGTCCGTCTTACGAGGCCTGCCCGCAGGGAGCACTAGTTAACCGGTCTCCCCGGCCGGTTTATCATCAGAGCCTGACTCACCTGGGGGAGGAAATGCCCAGTTTCATCTGGCGCTAGCCTTCCCTGTGGGAGGAAGGAAATACTCAACTCCAACTCACCTAAGCAGGAGGAAAAAAAACTAAAACAAGACTGACAGTGGACTTTCATCTCCCGACGTTGGCGAGACCCAAAGATCTCTTAGATGGACGATGACTTCTAACTCCTACTCTGCCTCTAGATCACCTAAAATAACCTCATTCAGCTTCCCCTCTCCCGGATATCAGCAATTGTTCTATCATGTCATCTCAATGGAAGATTAGTCCTATGGGCATTGTAATGAAAACCAGAAGGAGACATGCCACAGGGGGGAAATGCTTACATTCTTCGAAAATCACCAAATAAAATAAATTCTGTAGTCCAAACACCATACCCTCAGTAAAAAAAGGAAAGAAGAACACATGCAACCTGGAAAATCCTCCTCAGAAGAAGTCTATTTTGGCCCGGCTGGTGTAGCTCAGTGGACTGAGCGCGGGCTGGGAACCAGAGGGTCCCTGTTCGATTCCCAGTCGGGGCACATGCCTGGGTTGCGGGCCAGGTCCCCAGTGAGGGCCATGTGAGAGGCAACCATACATTGTTCTTTCTCCCTCCCTTCTCCTGTCTCTGAAAATAAATAAATAAAATCTTAAAAAAAAGTCTATTTTATTTAAATTAATTTCTTAAGATTCTGAATCTTAAATCTGAGAACTTGGAAGTAGACTTCCAAGTCTATTCCCAAAACTTCCAAGTCTCTCCATTTTTGCTGGAGAGACCTTCCTTTGAAAGAGCCCACATTGATTCGGCTGAAAGGGTAAAGGGATTGTTTGTATTTGAACTAGTACATCCTAATCAAAAGGCACTGAGTAGAAACCAAACTGAAAGATGTATGGCTATGAGCAACTGCGTTTTAATATCTGAAGTGCTCTTTTATTTTACATTTTAAGGATTTATTGTCTCCAAAAAGAACTTAGAAGTACTGTGATTCATACAAACATAATAAGCTTATTGAATTTGGAAGAATTTACTCAGAGAGCTCAGGATTCAAGAAGGAGCCTTTGGAAAGACTCCGGGAACAGGCAGAGCCCAACCAGACAGCACTGCTACAATCAGATTAGTAGACTTCAGGGACAGTTTAATAAGGGGGCTGCAGGTGAACAGTTATGATCCAAGTGTAGAAGCATCACAGGGATTCTGCGGTAACCTTGAGCAAGCAGAACCATCAGAAGAAGAAGAGTGTCCTGGGGGGAAGGTCTTCAGGGACACTTCTGGTCTGAGGTGACTCTGAAAAGATTAGGAGAAATAAAGCCCTCCTCTCACTCTTCTTCCCTCCGACCATCTGCTGGGTGGTTTCCATTGGCCAATAGGAGGTGAGAGGATCCCTGTCTGCGGAGCTCATTAGCTGGTGTCCTGAGGTGAGACAGGAGGAAAAGGACAGCGTTGACACGGAGAGCCAAACCGAAGCACAGCTGCCTCCAAACAGTTTCTAAAAAACGGAAAACAAGACATTCTGTTGGTAAAAATATAAGGAGTGGTGTTGACATTCTTTGCTTAAGTTTATGTATTTCCAGCTAAAAAAAGGTAGAATGGCTGTGACTCATTTTTATACACCTAAAATGATAGAAATTAAACTTGATGGACTAAAAATGCTCTCTCTTTTTAAAAGTGCACTCTTGTATTTGGAAAGAAACTTAACTAATGGGGTGATAACAGCGGGCTCCAAGCCAAGGATTGACTACTCCAAGGCTAAAAGGTCTTTATGTTTTCAGAGTCAGTTCAAACTTTCCAAGAGCAAAAGCCAGATTTTAGAAAGGTATCAACTCCTCCCTCAGGCCCATCCATGGATTCAAGAATTATTTATGAATCCCTTTGTTGTCCAAAAAAAAAAAAAAAAAAAACCTCCACACTTTCTAATTTGGAAGATGAGCATAAAATTTTATTTAAATTTGAAAAAGTGATTTTAAAACACATTATATAATACAATGGAAAAGTTTAATATTTTATCTTAGCTATTTTTGAAATGTTTTGTTTTTCTTCATGGAAATGAGCATAGTTACTAGTAATTAAAAAATAGAGAATTTGAGACATAGCATACAGTACTTTCCTGCAATAATTTGCATTCCCTCATTAAATCAAAGTACATAAATTTTTATGTAAATGTAATAGGAATTTAGGATTGTCCTTTGTTTCACTCTGTAAAGACATGAGTTCATAATGATACACAAAAAGAAAAGGTAATATATTCTATATGATAAAATGTAGGTATGGTTGTTGAGTCTTCCACTGAATCATCTGCATATTACAGGCCCCTGTTTATACTGGAAGATGTTTCCTACCTTCTTAGGGGCGCTCCCAGCACCAGCACACTGTGACACATGCTAGTGACAGGTCTCTCTGACCTCTGATTTCGCACCGTTCTGATAACAAACACTGCTTTGTATTTTATTTCTAAGGTTTTTGTTTTGTTTTTCTTAATCTGCTTTGCTTATTTTAGGTAAAGATCAACTACTCTTTCTTTATCAAAATCTCCCCAACTTGGGTCTACCTTTCAAATGAATCTTTCTTATATTTTATTTTCCGAAGTCTCTAATTTCATTTCTTTTTTTTTTTTCATTATAAATCAAATCCATACACTTCATCTTTCATCTGTGGCCCACGATGCCCGGGGGTCCCTCACTCAACTCCATACTAAATTGCGTACAACACCAAATGTAACTTCTAATTGACTTGAACTATTGCTGATACTGCAATGCTTGCATATTTGGGTCAGAGGGTACCTTTCCTCCATCCCTTTTTTCCAAGTCTCACGTTCATATTCTTTCAGACAACTCCCCTGTTGCCACTTCTCTGGGTATTCAGTACATCCTTCCACATCATTCCACGAAATACTAGACCCTTTCTTTCTGAATATCTCTGTTTTGGTCTGTACAACACACTAGACGCTTAATAATTTATCTTATACTATTTTATGGCTATGTTGGTATGCTTATCCTCTCACCTTCTCAAGAAAAATGTTTCCATAGCATCTAACCCATTATTAATCATATGGAAGATACTTAATCAATACTTGCTAGGTTATTTAAAAATTGATTTATTGTTATTGTTTGTACACATACCAGTATGTTTTATTTTTGTCATCTGTGTTGTCGAACTTACACCATACTATGCTTCCAATCTACTTAATGCATACCTGTAGATTTAATTCCATTCTACATTTTAAAACAAACTATCACCATCATCATCAGGAGGCATAGACAGAATCCTGGGTCAATACTTTTCTTATTCAGCTGACCATCTTTTGCCTGGACATTCTAAGACTAACTTTTACCAACCACCTACTAGTTGTTTGACACCTGGATTATTTCCCTCCCACTTCAGAAACGCTGCTGGCCGGACTTGCCCAGCTGTCTAGAGGTGACCAGTGCGTACATCTCATCTGATGCCCCGTGTTCCACGAGACCATTTTCTTTGTCCTGAACAAGGAAACGTGATGAGAAAATGCCCTGTACTGTCTTTCTCTTGATCATTTCTGTTCTTCTGGTTGCCTAGCAAAATACTACTAGATAGTTAATAAATGTCCTGTATTGACTTGCACTAATTATCATCTTCATAACCTGCTCGAACACACTGGATTTTGATTTGATTTTTTAAAGGAATTTATTAATATTAGTTGCCTTCAACTTGTTTTTCCCCAATAAACACCTTGCAATTGACTTTTTCTGTATCTGGAGTTTCAGTGTTAATAACAGCTTAGTTTATCCCATTGCCAACCGAGTCCCAGTGCTGATCCTAGCTTCAATTAGAGCAAGGTAATGCAGGTCTGACATGGAGCCAGAGTTAAACTAATGCAATTTTAGCATACTTGCTATATCATATTATGTTCTTAATTGGGTTAACCTTTGAGCAAAATTCAGTTCACATATGAATTTCAATACACCTTATTACAGCAAGAGAAATTATGTCATTTCTTCAGAGCAAAATTCATTTGAAAATAACAGGAAATGTTGTTTCTCAAATATATCTCAACTCCACCTTGATCATGAATTAACTCTGAATTTCAGGTAGGTTCTCAAACCTTTATCTCATATATACATTATCATTTTTATTTCATCCTGGCATAATTATATACCCAAGTAGAAAACTTTGGGAAAAATGTCCGTTTCCCTTTTCGTCTCTTCCTTTTTGTCCAAATACGTAATTCTAAAAGGATCTCCTACTTGATTTTCTTTGTTCACGATAGTAACAATTACATATTCCATAAACGTATTCCAGAGGTGACAAGTAAATTTAAACAACAACATTTTTTCTCTGACTTCTGGAATTCGCTAAGCCTCAGTCAGACACAATTGTAGATTCAGGATTCTAAACTGTTCTTATTTGGGGGGGGGGATGTTAAATCAATTTACATGCTTTTTACTTCATTTTATCTTTGGCTACAAAGATATTTCTAAAATAGTTGGCGTTCTTAAAAAAAAAATGCATTCCCTGCCATTATGACGTGCCTTGCATTACAGATGATATGGAGAGAAAGAAAGCTGACAAGTCAAAGCAAATAAGAACAAGAGATGTTAAATGCCACGGAGAAATGAAGAATATATAATTTCTGCATTTCTTTTTAGAAGAAATGTAACTTGTTAAAACTGATTTTGAAAGAGGAACAATGATAAAAATGACAAACTTGTATTACATTGTCATTCCCCAACCCTTTTTGCTTGCTTCTTGGCATAAAAGACAAGGTTAAATAAATATTTAAATCTTTCATTTAACTTTAAACACCCAAGGGCATTTGGGCTGTTAACACAATCTTATATATAGATATGATAACTTTAAAAACCTATCAGAAAAAAGGCATTAATATATTCCTTATTTTTTTTAAGTAGTAAAACAAGGAGTTTTGTAGAAAAATTTCCATTCTTAATATTTAATAACGCAAGTCTTTTGGGCCAATTCAATGTGTTTATATGTACTGAGATTTCAGCAAGGTTATTGTTTTTGAATATCCCATCAGTTTTCACAGTCTACTGGAACACACACTTTTAAAGCATGTTAAACGTCTTTAATTGATATGGAGTTAACTATGACAAGAGAAGAAATATAAAATTTAATTTTAATCTCTCAGTTCAGAAATTTTTAAAAATAATAAGAATATACAAAGTCTGTAATCCTCTTAATCCCCAAGTGAGTGATTTTTCCTGAAGCTTACTTATGCCTTATTTAGAATGTGACCAATGCTGGCACTGACAAAGAATAATTTGCAATTTCTCTCATTTAATTGTCCCCCTCAGGAAAAGGGCTAAAAAGATGTTTTTTTCCCACTGGTGAAAGTAGTAATTACAAATATATTTGGACTCAGTGATTAATGTGTTTTACTTATTTAGTCATTTTTATTAATGGCATAATTTAACCTATTCGGCAATGGAAAGACCTTTAATTATTTGAAGGTTGAAAGTCAAATGTGTGTGTGTACGTGTGTGTAAAGCCACCCTGGTTTCATGTGTTGGTCTTGACCAAACTGAAAAAACATGGGATATCATTAAGGTTTTTCTTCGTTTGGTTGTCTTTAGACACAACTTTCGTAAGATGAGTTCATATGCATGAAGTCACCCTTGAAAAGTGTGCAATGTCGTGTTTTAGTCTATTCGCAGACCGCACCTCAGCCTTGGGGCTGAGATCGAGTGTGGTGCCTTCACAGAGCTGTGCGGCCCTCATCATCACTGTGCAATTTTGGAACAATGTTCTCATCCCAAAAAGCACGCAGGGGCCCTTGGCAGGCCTCCCTCACCCCTACTTCAGTCCGAGGCAACCACTTTTCCACGGAACATTTATTTTTACTGCCTACCTCCAAGATTCAGATGAAATATGTTTTACTTAGGTTCAAATTCGTTTTCCCAAAACTACATTCTGTTGGTCTGTATATTCATTTTCTATTGCTGCTGTAACAGATTTCCACACGCTGAGAAGCTTCCAAAAACCAAGACAAAAATGATCTCACACATCTGTAGGTCATAAATCGAGAGGGCTTCGATGGTTTCTCTATTCCAGGTTTTTCTAGGCCAAAGTCAAGGTGTCCACTAGCCTGGACTCCTATCTGGAGGCTCAGTAGAGACTGTGCTCCCAGGCTTATTCAGAGGGCTGGTGGGACTCCAGTCCACACAGCTGTAGGGCCGAGGCCCCTCCCTCTTTCCCTGCCAGCAGTTGGCCAGGATTGTTCTCACCTTGTATAGAAGTTGCCTGGTTTCCTTGCTCATGGCCCTCTCCCTCTTCAAGTGCAGAGATTCCCCTCTGTCACATGGATTCTACTTTTCTAACTCCAAACTAAGGAAGCTCCCTGCCTTTAGGGGCTGGGCTGAGAAGATGGGCCTCCCCTGATAACCTAGTTCAACCTCCTTTGTTAAAGCCCTTAATTTCATTAGATCTGCGAAGTCCCTTTCTCCAGGCTGCAACCCCGTGCAGGCGGTTCCACCTTCCGGTTAGCAGGTTATTTACTGCCGATAGGAGGATGACCACCGAAACTGAAATTTAATGAGACACCCAAGCATAGATTTTAAACAGTCATAAAATTGTTTGAAAAACTGCCATGCTTGTATTTCTTTAACTGGATGTTATTTTCAAGTCTGAAGTCTTTGTCCTCCTTATTGCACGTAACTTCATAGAAATACCTTCTGGTAAATTTAGTCCAGTTCTTGGTTAATTTTTGGTCTAGTTTAGGATGACTAGTCTAATAAATTCTCAGCTTTCTTGTCCCTGTCCTTGATCACAGACCACCCCAATCCCACAACATTGATTGTACTAAAAAGAGGAAAATTAACAGCTTCATTTGGAAATAGGGGTGGGGGCCCAAGATTTGGTGTCTATTTTCTAAATGTTCTACCCTCTTTGTACTCCCCTGGCCTCAGCCACTCCTGTCTTCTAGTCATCTGCGTCTGGGCTCCCGCCAGAGGTCCTTGGACTACACCCACTGTGCATCTGAGTTAGAATCAAATTGCCAGGAGCAATTTGTATTCAACTTAAACTTTTGTAAGTTAATGACAGTTTTTAAAGTATTGCCTAATTGAAAATATATGCCTCTACGCCTTTCATTTTTTAATCACTCTGTTTCAGATATTTACTTTTCATAATTCACACTTTAAGAAAATTTCTTTATCTTAGCTGCATATAACCTGGACGTACTCAGAAGAGTTACAGTAAATTCTGTTTTTTATTCAATTTCCTTTGCTAATTAAAATTCCCATTCTTTCCTTCCTCAAAGACTTCCAGAGTAAAATTGATTTAGAAACAGCTGCAGTGGTTTGTCGCTACATCAACAATAGCTCTAAAATGGCTCGCATAAAAAGCAATACGAATACTGCACTCATGATTCTGTGGGTCAGAAATGTGGGCAGGGCCTGGCGGGAAAGGAATATTTCTGCTGCGTAGTGCTGGGTCTGCGGTCGCACCTGCTGGGGCACCTCTTACATGAAGGTGCTGCTTCTACTGGGGTGGCAGTAATGGCCACAATGCCTTTCCGCAGAGCTGGCTGGGGCTTCCTCCAGTTTTTCGTATGTGCAATGGAACACAATGAGGGTAGCATGCAAAACAAGATAAGTCAGACGGAAAAAGTCAAGAAACATACGCTTTCACTCATATGTGGGATACAAAACCAAAAGCAACAAGTGAACCAACGAGACAAATAAAATCTCACAGACACAGACCACGGCATAGTGGTTACCAGAGGGAAGGCAGGTGGGGGGCTAGTAAAAGGTAGAGGGGGTCAAAGACATAGTGATGGAAGATTTGACTTTGGGTGGTGGACACACAGTGTGATATACAGATCATGTATCAGAATCGTACACTTGAAACCCGTATCATCTTATTAAACAATGGATACTCCAATATGTTTAATTTAAAACAACTTTTTTTTCAGATTTGTTATATAGATCCTGGCTTTCTGAATGTTCCAGAAATCCAAAGTGGAAGCTGCAAGGCTTCTTACATTCTAGCCATAAACAGTATCACTTCAGCCACATTTCACTGGTTACCAATAACTGGTCCAGATCCAAGACTGGGGGGAACTATACAAGAGCACAAACACCAGAAAAGTGTGAAATGTTGCAGCCTGGGTACCCTAAGATCTAAGAGATGTTGCAATTTTTCTCCTCCCTAAACATCTCAGCTTTACCTGGGATATTGCATGTTCTAATTACATACATTTTGTTTTGTTTAGATTGTGAAAAAAACACACAGAAAAGGGAGGTATAACATTCTGTTTCTTAGTGGTTGTCTTGAAAGCCAGAGGTAAATGGTAGTCTATTAATGTTACATAGTACTGGGCATTAAATTTTATGCATAGTCTACAATCCAATGCGTGGTTTTTTAAGCCATCCCCTGGTAGAGTTGCAAAAAATAAAATCAGAATTGGAAAGAAATCAAAACTCAGTAAAGCATTTGAGCTAATACAGTTAGATTTATTTTAATCATTGCTGTTGATAAAAGGCTGTGGAGAAGACAAAAGCCTTATGTTTGAAATATTCTGGACCCCTGGGTTTGGTGTTCTCATACAGAGGGTCCATTTTAACTCATTCCTACAGTTCAGTAAGACTACCGTGTTCTGTCAAGAAACCAGAGAGATGCGAAAGCAGTGTCGTAACTCAGAAAATGGACTTTTCACTGAGTGTGTTAGCAACTAGGATAATGTGGAATCCATTGTTAAAATTAGTTATTCACCATCATAAACACAGTAACATCCTAATTCTTTGCAAAGTTTGCAGACTACATTTGCACACCAACTTTCATCCATTTCTCCATCCTATCAACGTGTTCTGTAGTCAACTCTCATCCAATCATATTTCCTCCTGAATGCACTATATACTTCCCATTTTCTTTAACTTGCTTTAACTATTCCTTCATTCTTAAATGCCTGAAATGCTTTTTTTTACCTTATCTTCAATTATCTAAAGCTTACGGCACTCATAATATTCCATTTTAGATATTTTAAATATTCCATATCAGGACTAATCTATCCCTTTTTTAACTTCTCTAGGACTTTTGGTAACTCTGCTATTTTTATTTTTTAATTTAACAAAGTTTTTTTTTAAAGATTTTATTTATTTATTTTATAGGAGAAGAGAGGGAGAAAGAGCAATGTATGGTTGCCTCTCATATGGCCCTCACTGGGGTCCTGGCCTGCAACCCAGGCATGTGCCCCGACTGGGAATCTAACCAGGACCTTTTGGTTCCCAGTCTGCACTCAATCCGCTGAGCTACACCAGCCGGGCTAACAAAGTCTATTTATTATGGCTTCTTATCCTACTATTCTTAAAGGATCTTGATGCCAACTATGTGCCTCCTCCCCAGTACTCTGGCACTTATATCCTAACATGTTAGGAGCTTAATTAATGTTGCATGTGAATAAATGAAAATATCTAATAATCCAATGTAATATTATATTCCCCATTGATGTTTAAATAATGTGAAATATTCAAGACCCTAAAAGAGAGACATTATAAAGCAGCACGAAATTAGACCACTGGGCAAACACTTTAGAAGACCCATCAAATAGCTATATTTAGAGTGATGATTTTTTTAATGCTTTCCAATATAAAATTTACAAACATACTTTAAGTATCTTTAGATAATCTGAGTGTCGGACTGTTTGATAGTTATTATCCTATAATTTTCATTTCCTCTGAGCTTACTTACAAAATAAGCTTCAAGTATGTATGTAGTAATTATTTTTTCCTTTATTGTAATTTCACCTATTGTTTTCAAATAGCCATGGACTTGGATCAGAAGAAATGAGAAAACAGAAAAATTCAATGTCAAAATGATTTATTGTAGGACATATTTCAATGGGAAAAACACAAAAGAATAAGAAGTTGGAAAGTACACACATTCCATGGAAATGAAAAGCAATAATACTTATAATTAAAATCACTTTTGTTGGGATAAATCAACTTTGCTGCAAGACAAGTAATTTATCTGTCAATTTAATATGCAGCTTGCATTGAAAAGTTACCAAGTAACCCAAGGTTAAGTAGTTGGACTCCCGTAGAACCCTACGGCAAGACGAATTCTCTTTCTCAAATGATAATTGTGTAGCCACACAAAGAAAATGTGGCTATGTTCCATACAAAGAAAATATCCCTGAAAGATCTTTCTTGCCATTGTCCTATCAGTCCTGTCACAGGCCTCTAGTGGCATCCCCTCGGCTCGAGGCACTTCGACACGACGGAACCTGTAAAGATTTTCCTTTATTGGCGTAAACAGCTTTTCTGGTCATATGATACATGAGTTGGAGAAGGTCACCCATCTGGAGGTTACATACATTTAAAATTTAAAGTTATACCTGTTCCTTCTACCACTTATTTAAGGTACGAGGTTCAAGATGCAGCTTCTTTCTCTCCACATTTCTGAAGTTGTCCCTGGTGCACTAAGTCACTGGAAATACAGAAACTTTAGAAACGTAATGGATCTTCATAAGTCTTAGTTTTCTGCCTCTTCCATGCGTAAAGGACTTGTCACTTCGTAGTTGATGTTATAAATTTAACCGACAAGGACAATGTCCTAGGAGAGAATAAATCCATTAAGTTGCCGATGGACAACTTTGGAGTACAGGATTAGGAACTTTACATGACCTTGAGGCAGCATCCTAGAAGTGTGTTGCTGTTATTTTGGGTAAAAATGAAACACTTCTGGTCATTCAAGTGAAAAATAACAGAAAGAAATGGCTTCACCCTATCTATGCATAGCCCTGTACCAAGTACCGCAGAAGCTATGTTCTCATAATAAGACGCCATTCAGAGTACCTAGAAGAAGGGCCGCTCTTGGTTAGGATCTGGGTCCTCTGGAGACACACTTTGAAGACCCAGCCAGGAAAATGAATGAGGAATTCAGAGAAATGATCATATTTGCATTTTGCATGTCTTTAATCATGCTTATAATTGACGTGAATTTGAGAAGGAGATTAAATGGTCACTGGGGAAGAGTTAAGTTCAGTGTCAGAGGATTTTTCAGTTAGCTTGACTTTTTCCTCCCTTAAGAAACACAGAGGCAGAGATTTTGGAAAATAAGAATTCTCAAAGCTATTTAAAATAAGAAGAAAATTATACCACTGACCCTACCCAGTTCTGCAAATGGATCTACCAGAATATTTTGACTGTTTCGCTCAGATGAGATCTATGGTGATAGGTTGTAGTAGAATTGAGAGATGTTTGCAGAAGTATCTGTTATATTGAGTAAAAAGTTGCTCCATACAAACACTGGAAAATTTCCTTTTCTCAAGTTAATACAGCTTAATATAGGTAAAATGAAGCATAGAAATCAATGGGAAAAGTAGATTAGTCAAAAATGATACAGATATAATTGCTTATCCTTCTGGAAAAACATAATTAAGTGAGTCTTGCTTCACTTGACTGAACAAAATAAATTGCAGGTAAACTAAAAAAATAAATACAATAAGTTAAACATAAAAAACTTTGCCACTCACTGGTACCTTCTAGACAGCTTTGAGGCACTAACATTTTAAAATACAATATATTTTTTCTTATTTAGGTCATGCAGTTCTCGATCCGTAATGTACCATGCCCACTTCTGGGATGAATTGCAGAGTCTTGCACCCATAGGAATAAACTCACCTTTACATTAGTTTAATGTAAACAGAAGTAGACACAACGGACCGATCTTGCCCAATTGAGATGTTCTTTTCCTAAGTGTGTAGAATATAAAAAACAATCAAAACATCTTTTATTTTATTTCCATGAGACCTATGCTCTTAGTAAAATGTTAAGTGCACAAATGACAGTATCATTCACCACAGGCACGAAGCTGTGCAGCAGATCTCCAGAACCGACTCATCCTGCATGGCTGCAACTTCATATCTGCTGAACACCACCACCCCATTTCACCCCCAGTCTCTGGCATGCACCATTGTATCCTCTGTGTCTATGGGTTTGACTTAGATATGTCATGTAAGTGGGATCATGCAGTATTTATTTTTGGGTGACTGGCTTATTTCACTTAGCATCCTGTCCTCCAGGTTCATTTGCGCGGTCAGGACTTCCTTCATTTCACACACATTGTTAGGCTACCTCTAGCTTTATCACACTTGGCCAACCTTTCTCAACAACTATGTAAAAATAATATACACAGCAATTCTAGAGCTACTCTTCCCCAGTAAAAAAAAGTCTTCGAATTGTTTCTGTGAGTAAAGAACACATAAGCCATGTTTGAACTTCTTGATACTAGGTTATGAGCCAATTTTCTACCTATTTCTCACCCATAGCTATCCAGTGGCACCTCACCTTAATAATGAAACTCTCATGTAGGACATGGTTAAATTCATTTTAGAAAAAGCAAAGTACAACTCCATCACTTGATTTGTTCTTATTGACCATGGCAGTAATCGCTTCAAAAGCTCGCATCAAGCCGGTCCTGTTTGACCCCTGTGCACCCTGAAGTTTCTGTGGTTGGCTCTTATCAAAATGTCTTCACTTTCTTCTTCACTATTTCATTGCTGACTGGCAGACTTGATCTCTCTACATCATGAGAAATGTCTTTGGTACTCCATAATTCTCTCACAAAATCTCTTAAGTCTTCGAAGCAGTTTGACTAGAATGGAAGTCCTCAATGTCGCGTGTTTCTGATCCCTGCCCTTCTTCCGGGCGTGCCTGCCAGGCCAGGTTCTCCAATGATGCTCTGCCATGAGGCCGTGCGAGGAAGTGCCAGAGTCAGTTCTGTTTGCTGCACCAAAAGCACCGTAGACTTAGTGCCTTACACAACAGACTTCTACATCTCGCAGTTTGGAGGTTGGAAGCCTAAGATCAGGGTGGCAGTGCGGCCGGGTCCATGGGGAGTGCACCCTCCCTGATATGCAGACAATAATCTCCTTGTAACTCCACGTGGAGGAGAGCACAGAAAACGAGGGGAAGCAAGTCCTCTCCTGTGGCTTCTTCTAAGGCACCGAATCCCATCAGGAGGGTCCTCTCTCAAGATCATGTGACCTCTTAAGGGCTCCACCTCCACAGACCTTCTGGCTGGAGGCTCTGCTGTCCACAGGAAGCCCAGTGGGCAGGGAGCCAAGGGCAGTCCACCACAGAAAGCAACAGCATCTGGAAATGGAGGACGTTGTATGGGAACCAAGTGCTCAAGATAGAGAGAGTCACCAGCCCAGGTGAAATGTTCCTCCATTCACCTACGCAGTTTCTCTTGGTTACCTTCTAAGGACAGGTAAGAGTCACCTTCTTAGAGTCATCTTTCTCTTGGTTACCTTCTAAGGACGGGTAAGAGTCACCTTCTAAGGACGGGTAAGAGTCACTGAGAGTCACCTTTGTTTTTAAACGTACATTTCAACCATGGTGTTTATTCAGTTTTCATGTGGCAGGATAACCAGACAGCTAAACACCTCGTTTTGGCCATTTGCAATGTCCAGAGCAATTTTGCCTGGATGACGAACTTAAATAAAAACCGTGCATGCAGGCTTTTCATAACGATGGCACAGACATTGTGTGTGAGACAGTGTGGGCCTGAGAAGGAAAGAGCATTTAATTTAAAAAATATATAAACGGAAACAAAGCACAATTTGGCAGAAACCCCAAAACGGGATATAAATACCAACAGTAAACCTAACTCTATTACAGATTTAAAACATAAACATGCTAAAAGTGGCAGGCAAGAACAGCACTGAGCTAAGGAATTTTTTTGCAGTGTGATTTGACTGGCTACCTTAAGGTTAAAAACGGGAGTTGTTTCTCCGTGCTTTCTATTTTTTAATTATGGTTTGCTTTATTTTTATTGTTCCTCAACAATAAAATACAGTCTATATATTTTCAATATTGTATATCTGTTCTGCTATTGCATGGAATTAGCAGGCTGAAGCGCCTGTTCTCTCACCTGTCATTTTAAACAATTTAACCTTTATTTCTCACGCTCCTACTTGCACCTTAATCCTCTAAGTCAAGGCATAAATGTTAATATCCAGTCATTTTAAGGCATTAACAGATTTTAAATGTTTGGTAAAATGCATGTGGAAACTGAAATATATTTTGATGTTTACTAAAATTATTACGATTGCTATTGTTGAAATAATGATTAAAATAACTGTGCCTAATGCATATGCTATTGTGATCATTAAAATAGAAGATTCAAAAATATGGTATTCCAGAAAGAAAAAAAAATGTTCTAGAAAGAAAACTCACTATGCCAATGGAAAAGGTTTGTGACATATGACTGACTTCCCTGAATTATGTGGCTAATGTTCTGATCAATTTTGTTTCACCTTCATTTATTTGCATGAACATGACACTCTTAATTTAGGCAAATATGAATGTGTCCATAATGCATTTTATAAATTTAAAATCTTATAAGTATAAATTTAAGTAATATAATCAGATAACAATATTCAAATATTTTTAACATAATAATTTTGAAAATGGTATTTCTCACAGAGTTTTGTGTCACTTAAATTTCACCTATGACTTCAGTTTCTATGTCTCGTAATAAAAAGATCTGGAAGCATAAATGGCAATGTAATTATAAATTTATAAATATAATGGAGGTTAGGTTTTTGAATGCATAAATATACATTAAATTATAGAAGTTTTTATTTTTACAAGGTTCTGCTGAATAAATAATTTGATATTATGTGGAAATGAATAGTTTTTTAATGAATGAAAAACAATCTCTAGCCTCCAGAAATTTCTAGTGGGAACATGTAAAGTAATATTTTCTGGAAAATGGGCTGTAGTGGAGAAGAAAATACAGAGTTAGGAGGAAACTTGATTCATAAACGTACTTTATTACTTATTTTTGTTTATATTATTACTTATTCATTTATTCATTTGTTCATTCACTTGTCCATTCATTTTTACCCCCAAAAGTATTCTGTTAGATTTTAAAAATTACTGTTTTTCTCTCAGCCTTTCCATGACCTATGATGACTCATTTCCTCCTCAGTTAGACAACAAATAAAATAATTGTCTGTGCTTCCTCTGGCTATTCTCAAATAGAAAGGGCTTCAGTTATCTCTAATTACAAAAACACTCTTCAATGAATACTGTTTCTGATTCAGTTGCAAATAACCTTCACATTGCATTCAAAGGGAACCCCACCTCAGCTCCAGCCTGCTTGAAGGCCCTGGTGGCAAGGGCTGGGGTGGTTACCTTCTCTCTTTCCCCACCCGGCTTCCCACTCTGCCTTGCTGACCCTTTGGATCTGGGGGGTAAGGAAAAGGAGAGGCACACTTGCAAATGCTGGGCTCGCACTGGCCATTCTTCAGAGCTGCCCACTTCTCTGCACAGCGAATTTATTGGTGCTTCTTGGCGATGAGCACACTCCTTCCTATCAGCCCTCTACGTGGAGGACCTAAGCTTCTGTTCAAATGTTTTTAGACGTTAAAACATTCTCTTCCTTCTTTCCTCCTTATTGCAGTGCCCTTTGGTCTCCAGAGCTTCTCCCTAGACAGGATCTGCAGCAACTCCACACGGGTTTCTCCTGCCCTTGACCCAAGGGCAGTTCTCACACTCAGAAAGCACATACCTCTAACATCCCTCCTTTCCCTGGCACTACACGCTAGACGGCCAGCCTCTTATTCTTTAATTTTATGTTTCAATTACAGTTTACATTCAATATGTTGTATTAATTCCAGATACACAGCATAGTGATCCCCTCAATACTTCCAATACCTACCTGGCACCCCACACAGTTATTGTGATACTATTGACTATATTCCCTGTGCTGTACTTTACATTCCCATGATTATTTTGTTAACTACCAATCTGTACTTCCCAATCCCTCACCTTTTTCCTCCAGTCTCCCTACCCCTTCCCAACTGGCAAGCATCAGTGAAAGCCAGCTTCCCCAGGCACGAATTGAACATTGGTTTACCATGTCTTTGAAACACTAGGAAACAAATGCAACATTATCCCGTTGAAGCCCCTTCCTCTGGGCTTTGGGTTGGAGCAAGGACACCCAGCCACTTGTTTTTTTTTTAAGATTTTATTTATTTATTTTAGAGAGAGGGGAAGGGAGGGAGACAGAGAGGGAGAGAAACAGCAATGTACAGTTGCCTCTCACATGGTCCTCACTGGGGACCTGGCCCGCACCCCAGGCATGTGCCCTGACGGGGAATCAAACGGGGAATCAAACCGGGACCCTCTGGTTCCCAGCCCGTGCTCAATCCACTGAGCTACACCAGCCAGGGCTGGTAGCCACTGTTTTGATTCATCTTTTGTTAATCTCCTACTCCTTTCTCACCCCTTCCATCTTCTTTGGCTGACTGATAATATAAGCAGAGACTCCTTTCACAAGAATTATGGAGAGATCTTACATCCTCCTTTAAAAATGGCAATCTGCATTTCTAGGTTTTGGCAGAAACGTAAGACCTAAAGTAGCTTCACTGAAAAATGCTATTTAGATAACCATGTATTTGTTTAAGGAACATAGTAAGGAGAGTTTTTTTTCCCTTCTAGCTATAGTTTATTGAGTACTCTTGTACCTTGAAACTAAGGGATTGAAAGAAAGAAAATATGCACTGATTATTGGAACTTAAATAGTAACTAATCAGGTGATGGACCATATCATCAGAACTCAGTAGGAAAATATGGTAGCTAACAAAGTCAAGCATTGTAAAATTTTCTGTTTGTCTGTGTGTTCTAAAGTGATGGAGTATTTGCTCATACTAGTCAACTGTAATGAGCGAAACATTTAGACATAAGAAGCTTATAAACAACTCTGTTTTCTTCTCCCATTCCATCTCAAGACTATAAATAACTAATTTGGCTTTTGGAATCTGTTTAAGCAAATTTACTTCAAATAGCCTAAAAATTGTTTTTCATGCATTAGAAGACGTAATTAATACTAAATAGGCACAACTTTTAACTTAACAGCTAACTTTGGAAATAACACAAAATATGAATTTTTTATTAAGGTCTAGGCAATACAAAAGTACCAAGGAAAACCTGAAGTAACATGCAAATTTTGCTTATAATATAACATAACACACTCCAGCATTTTCCCTAGGCAATGAATCATTACTGCCAAAAAGCAGTATAGAAATTGAAAATTTGAAAAATGACAAAACATTATAGGAGAGAATCATGAGGTTAAGTGAACTGGCAAATCCGGAGTGAAATCACTTCAGTGTAAATGACAGACACAAATTTGAGAAAATGTGAGCCTTAATTCTGAACAAGTACTATTCATCAAGTAGAGTTTTTATGACCTGCATTGTAAAACTGCTCGGGTCCATGAATTAATTTCATATATCTGCACTATTCTATCATAAAGAATTTAGCGACCCCCCACATGCACATATTTTTCCCTTCAAATATAAAAAGATATCTTTTTTCTAGTGTGTCACGAGACAGAAGATGACAGGTAACAACAAACATTTTTTATTGGTAAACTGTCATCCTTAAAAGATCCCAATATGCTTTAAAATATATTTATTAAACCTCAAAGTAACAGCAATAATGAAATACTCTAAGAAGGAATTTTATTACAAACGTCATTTTTGCAGAGGTCTGGTACTTGGGAGCTCTGCCTATTTTTCCAGGGTGAAGGGCGTTTCAAGTTCTGACTGTGGTACTCTAATAGTAACAAGAGCTGGTCTCAGAAGGGTGCAGAATATGCTGCTACCTGGGTGATGAGATTTTAGAGAATTAGATCCCTGGTTCCAAAATATGCCTTCCTAACTTGCTCGGTGATGGCTGAAATTCTTTCCAACACTACTGAATCTTTCCATCTCAGAGTTAATTCAAAGTCTTAAACCTGCAAGTAACCTGGTAGGCTTAAAGGGGTAGTATTTTCTTCGTTCCGGCTTTGAACACTGGAGGAAATCCGTGAGAACGGAAGAGTCCTTGAGCCCCTGGATAGAGACGCAGTTTTCACGACCCAGGAAGGAATTCAGAAGAAGAGGCCCTGGGACATTTTGCCTATTTGCAGTGGAACTGTGCCTTCCATTGCCATCGCCCTGGAGGGAGGATGCTTGACAGAAACTTGGCTGAATGAAGCAAGACATAAAAATGGACCATTGGACCACAGCGCTTATCAGTGGGGGTTGTGGATATGGATAATTCAAGGACAAATATACTTTCTTTCTTATAGAAGTTGTATAAATCACATAATTCTATCATTGTATCGTTGTCACAGTCCTGCATTCACCTGTCCTTTAGATAGCACCGTGAATGATACTGCAGACTCTGACAAGAAGGGAAAGGCAACCTTAGAAAAATCGCAGAGACAGGAATGAAGGGAGTGGCATTTAGGAGAACAATGAAACTTCTGTTCTCTCCTTAATTTATTACACCTTTGCCCAACCCATCCTTACTATCTTCAATTAAACTGATTTGCATATGCAACTATTTTTTAATAAATGAAAAAGCTATATGACACAGCTTGCAGAAGAGATGAAGGTGAATGAGATAAAAGTGGTCTTTACTCCCAAATACGTTCCAGATGAGTTGGGAAAAGGCTGTGATGAACAGACAAATAACTACCATATTCACAAAGCTAAATAATTATAAAACTTCACAGCTGTATATGCTTTCAATTTAATGTTGAATTGTACAGTAAAATCTAAGCCCATAACCATAAAAAAACACAAATTTTACTTTTATAAATGAGAAAACTAAAAATCAGAGAAGCTACAAGTTTCCTCTGTCCAGGGTGTTTGATTTATGTGCTGTAAGAACAGGGCTTAATTGATCAGTAATTACTTACTGAGCACAAACATGTGGTCAAAAGTATGAAACTGGCAATTTATCATTGCAAATAATAACACTTCCTAGCCTGACAGGATGCACAATCTTTGGGGAAGATATGAATGAATAAATAAAGGCACTAGCAGGATGAAGCGGCGCTGTATTGAATGTAAGCACAGCATAGCACACGTTTAGGGCACTACATTAGTTTCTATGGCCATCATCCTACATTATAACAAACAGTGCCTTAAGACAGATTTATTAGTGATCAGTTCTATAGTTCAGAAATCCAAAATGGGTCACATTGATGTCGATGGGTCTCAAGATGTCAGCAAGGCACATCTTTTCTCTAGGGTCAAGGTGAGAACCCATTTTTCTTTCGTTTTCCAACTTCTGGAGGCTTGCTGCATCCCCTGGTTCATGACCCCCTCCCCATCTTCCACACCATCAATATGGCGTCTCTCGGAACCTTGCTTTCTCAGTCCCTCTGATTCTCTTTTGCCTCCCTCTCCCCTTTTTAAGGACCTTTGAGATTCTGTGGGGCCCACTCAAATAACATAGAATGGAATTAATTTGCTATCTCCAACTTAAGTCCCTTTTTCCATGTAACTTTGCTTCTGGAGATTAGGATATGAGCATTTGTGGGGGACCATTTTTCTGCTTACCCCAAGGGCAAAGGAAGAAGTGGAGAGGATACGAGTGCTTATGAAAAGTTTCACAATGATTATTGTTGAACTGTAACCAGGAAGAAAGTAAGGTGAATTCTGAAAAGGAAAAAATTATTTGTTGAGGTGACAAAACAAGAGTATGTTGCAACTGACAAGCTCGTCCTGGAAGTAAAGCTACATGCGCCCCTTCAGCTCTCACAGGCTGTGCGAAGCGGAGCGTGCTCACGACACACAACGAGAAAACTGGGAAACAATTCGGAGAGCAACTCCTCTGCCTTTAGCCAACACTTAAGTTGAGCAAAAAGCATCTAACACTCAAATTTGAAAATATGAGGATGTTTCTTAGCAAACTGTCAGCACATAAAATCTAACTCTTCGTTTTGTACTTTGTACACTTGAATTAGTGTTTTCATCTCCCCCCAAATCAAGAAGTGCACAGTAGTTACCAATTGAAAAAGAAGGAAAATGCATGACAAGAAAAGTTTTGGTTAGAGACTTAATATTTTTTTCTGTACAAATCTCATTGGTCATACTAAATCATGTGTTCAAGTGAATTTTTAAGATTATATATAAAATACATATGTGTGTATATGTATTATATGTAACATTTTAACATATTACTTTAAATAGTCTTTTTTCAGAACAGTTTTAGATTTACAGAAAAATGGAGTAGACAGGACATACACACTGCACCCAGTGTTCCCTATTAGTTACACCTTGAATTATCGGGCACATTTGTTAGAATGAATAACCAAGCAGACCCACTGGCACTACCCAAAGTCCATAGTGATTCAGATTTCCTTAATTTGTACCTAATGTCCTTTTGCTGTTCCGGGACCTTATCCAGGATGCCAAAGTACATTCGGTCATCGTGTTTCCTTGAGCTCCTTTGGCCTGTGACAGCTGTCCGACTTCTCTTGTTTTTGATGATTTTGACAGTACTGAGGAGTACAGGTCAGGGATTTTGTAGTACACTCATCTCTAGGAGTCTGTCTGATGCTTTTCTCATGATTTCACCAGGGCTATATGTTTTGGAAGAAAGACTACAGAGGCACAGCCCCACTTCAGCATGCCTTACTTATCAAGGACACGCGCTATCAACGTGACTGATCACTGTTGATGTTGACCTTGATTGCCTGACTGAGGATATATTTGTCAGATTATTCACCGTGAAGTTAGTTTTCCCCCTGTCCACCATACAGTCTTTTGGACAGGAGGTCACTAAGTGCAGACCACATTTAAGAAGGAAGGAGTTAGGCATCCCTTCCTCAGGAGCAGGGCATCCAGGTAAATTACTTGAAATTTTTCTGCGTGAGAGATCTAAGTCTCCTCCCCATTTATTTATGTATCAGCGTGGACTCATGGATACATATTTTTATATTTTGGGTTATACTCTAATACTACTTTATTTTATGCTCTAATCACTCAAATAATTTTTATTAGAAGATAATGCTATTTAAAGTGTTTCAGTTATCACTAATAATGTAATACAAAGGCTATAACATCTATTATAATCAAATGTTATATAAAAATATCTTAATTCAACAAATAAGACTAGATATTCTTAAATATCTGTAAATATTCTTAAATATTCTGTAAATCTTTTCTTAACCATAATTATAGTATTTATGATTACCAATTTACTCTTAAAATCACAGAGAAATACATTTCCCAAAAATAGCATAGATAGAATATCTATACTGTTTAAATAATAAGAAGCCTATTTCTGTCTATGTCATTTATAATTTGACAGTTGAATTGACTAAATGGATTTAATTAGAGAAGCATTTTTTATATTTGAACTGAAATACAAGACGCTAAGAACAAATAATAACAGAATAATTGCTTTTAGAACTCTAAATTCCCCACAGGCATATTTTGCAACATTCAGATGATATAAAATAAAATTTCCCTCACGAAGGTAATATCCAGGGTCTACATCCTTGTTCAGGAGGACTTTGAATATATTAAATATATAGATTCTTGTGAACGGAAATGCATTTCTCTCTTTCCTTGGTCTCGTTGGTCAAACGTCTAATTTAACATTCTGTGCAGCTGTGTGAAAAGGGATTGAATTCTCAAAGCTTAATTACTTTAGCCAGTTTCCATCTGTTAAGTTGATTTCAGACCTTTTCTCCAACTTTAGACTCCATAGAAATTCTACAAGTGGGCTTATTTCATGAGGGATATTTCATGCTGACAAATCAACAGACTTAATGTTCACCTTCAAATTCATGAAACCAGGACATTGCCTTATGTCACCTCCAAGTACACAGAATGGGTTTGATTTCTGTTCGATGCATACCTCTTCTACAACTGCAAGGCTAACATTTTAAAAAGTATAATGTTAAATGGCTTTTTCTGATCTATATCCTCATTCCAGGAATATGAAATTTTTAAGTCTGGTTTATTAAAAACAAAAGCAAACTGAGGGCTGACCAAACCCACTTTGTACGTATCTAGCAGCCGTGTAACGAAATGGCACATCTGTACTTGCTGTAGGTCCAAATGACTGGCCAACACAGTGGCAACGAAGTTCAACAGGAAGCCACTGAAAAATACAACAATGCACTTCCATCTGCCCAAGTCCTGACACTTGTAACAGCACGAGCGGAGGTCAAATCCAATAGTTGAGAAGACTGATTAAAAGGAGTTATTTATTTCCATGAAATATAAGGCTGGTTCTGCATTATGCAATTTTATATCAAATAAGTTAAAGAGTACATTGAAGAGGACTTTTAGCCCATTCTCTTACTTTCAAAAAAGAACGCCCACTTAACTTTGTCAAAAGAAGCAGAGAAAACTAACAGGACCCTTCAAAAAAGGGGCGGTTGGAGGGGGTAGGGAGAGGGGAGGGGAGAGGATGCAGACAACTATAATTGAACAACAATAAAGTAATTATACAAAAAAAGATGGCTCAGGGTTTCTCGGCAACACACACCAATGTCTAACAATGATTAGGCAAGGAAGAATTTCATTGGTTCTGAATAAAGCCACCATGCAACTTCCAAACTAAAGTATAGATACAATGTGATCTTTGAGAAAGGTTATAGAGATAAAAACAAAGAACAGAGAGAATTAGAACTTCAGTTGGATTCTTTGTTCTTTGACCTCATAAATAAAACCTCACCAACATTTTAAATAGAAACTCTTTTTTATTTTTCAAGCTTCCTGGTATTTTTCTTTTCTAAATCAATTTAATTAAACTTTACTTTCCTCTTTTTTCATTGAGAATCATTATTTTTCCCATTTAAAATGATAGAATTCTTCAAAACTATGAAGAATCTGTGACAATAGTAGTTTTATAGTCTCAATGTATATGAACAAAGGAACTTAATAATTATCAGAATTATGTGACTAAAAATCTTTCAGTAAATAACTTGTCAAATTTAAATAGCAGAGTGGCCTATTTTCAAGTAATAAAATTTTCACTTTTTTTCATTAAAATATATTCAGTGATGTTTAAAATATAATGCATTCTTTACTCAAATCTCTTTGGAGGACATATGGTAATTCATTTGTTTATAAATACGAATTGATAGACTATAAGCTCTATAAAGAAGAAATAATTACAACACACATATGTATTCATAGAGCACAAAATTTGACAAAAAAGCTCAGTAAATGCATTCCCAATAGAGCACAAAAGAACTAATCATTTAGATAAAATTATTTAGGAATTTACATTAACATCAAAAAGCATTTGGGGTTTCCTGTCACTGACAACATTTTTAAGAAATTCATTACGAGGAGAATATTCCTCATTCAGATATCAAAAAAAAAAAAAAGAAAAAGAAAACAGAGTTGAAAATCTTACACAGTAACATCCTAATTCAAAATGTAGCAGTGGCATTCAAGCAAATGCAAACTATTTGGTCTCATGAAATCCTCATTATTTTGAAGAGATATGAAATAAAATATTTGCCTTACTTCAAGGGGCTTTTATGTGCATGAGTTTTCATAGTTATCAGAGATTACTTCGGAGTAATGAAATTCAGTTCCTAAAATGCATCTAGAGAAAATAATTTGAAGTTAATAAAACTCTTGTTTGAAGTCAGATTTGACAACGAAGCACCAGCGATTATCGTGGTATTATTCTTCATCTGCGCCCTCACTCCAGCGGGGCACGGACACTTCGGGAATCCCACACACACGCCAGTAGGTTCTCCTTTCTATATTTAATCACTTGAAATACACTCTATGCAGCCGATGTTTCAGCTGCAACAGTCACTTCCTATACCTTCCCCTTTGTTCGGATGTACTATTCCACCTACATAACATTGATGGTATTCTTTAAGTGCACGTGTAGATTTTTCTCCCCATGTTCACGGTTTTAATAACCAGACACAATAGATAATCATTCGAGTTAAAAATTCTTACTGCACTCCTCGTATGCATGTCCCCAGCCCCTGCTAGATGTTATGAAAACCAAATTAAGAGGCAACACGGGAATTCATGACCTTGTTTTTTTCATGAGGTTCAGATACGTCAAAGCGAGTAGGAAATCTAAAAAGTGTCCTGAGAGATAGGAGGAGACAGGGGAGCACTTAACTCAATAGGACTTTCTTCAGGAGAAAGTGCTTGAGCTGAGTAAGATGTTTGGAACGAATCTGAGAGAAATTAGGTGACCCAAGCAGGTAGACCAGAGATGAGCAAAGACGTCAACTGAAGTAAAAGTCGGGCACAAAGGCAGACAGACAGCATGTCAGGAATTGGTGGCAGAAAGAGAAGGACCTCAGCCTGCTCTGTGGAGATGCTGAGCGTGAACCGGGGCTGGTTAGTTAGTCAGACTCTTTGATACTCAGGTTATATCATTTGTAAAGTGGAGATGAGAATTGATAATTATTGATCATTGATCAGTAAATGAAAACTGATTAAGAAAAATATGGACACAATTAGCACAGTGTCTGGCAGTCATTGGTTCTCAGAGCATTTATTGTGTTTGTAACAGTGGCCGTGTGGGTCTGGTGTTGGTAGTTATTTTGAGGGTGGTGTTGGAGGTTGGCCATGTTTGGAGTAAAGGGTACTTGGGGAGGACATTGAATTAGCATTTCAAGAAGGGATTCTCTACCAGATTTGTGCTTTAGGATGATCCCACTAAATGATAGAGTGGAAATGTCTACTGATTGCCCATTTTACAAATTATGTCATGTCCCCATTTCCCTCATTAAATCATTCATTTGGCTCTGATCCTGAGAAATGAATCGAATTTCTCCTCTGCCAGCTATCCCTAAAATGAAAATCCTCTCTAATATTCCTTAGGCTCAAGAAAAGAAAAGTTCTTTATCTCCAAACATGTTCTGCAAGTTAATACAACAGCTGAGTTTTCAGCCACAGCTACAGTTAAGATATTTAAACACCTTATAACAGACATATATGCAAAACAGTAAGATTTATTTCTTGAGAAGAAAGAGAATAAAAGGAAATTTTAATATCAGATTTTATGATCATTATGTTAAGCCTTTTCACATTGGAAATGCAACACACTGAAATCTCTGAGCTCAAACACTAAGAAAATGAAATCAATTAATAAATATTTTTCCATATTTAATTGAAAGTATGAAAGCTATATTAAAGCCAAAATCAATGGAGCACAAACATGAACAGTACTTTTCTAACACAGAAGGTCATGAATATCATGAATATTTAACTTTGCCTTATATAGACCAAAGAGAAAAAAATAAGATTTTATTGCACTTATAAATTCAGAAAGAATTAATGTGGGCCAAGCAGCATTATTGATTTCATGTGTATTTATTTCTTAGTGAAACTCTACTTTTATTTCAGCGAAAATCATGAGATCAGAAATGCAGCTCCATCTGTCTACCATATTCTTGTGAATCATTCGTGACTGCCTACTGCTATAAGAAGGCAGGTAAGAAAATTTGGGCAAAAGTTGTTCTAGATAAAGTTGAACTATATATTCAATTCCCAGTCAGAGCACATATTCAGGCTGCAGGTTTGATACCTGGTCAGAGCTCATACAAGAAGGCAACCAATCAGTGTTTTTTTTTTCCTCTCTCTCTTTCTCCCTCTCTTTCTCTCCCTTCCTCCCCTTTGTCTCTCTCTAAAAGGCAATGAAAAAACTGTCCTTGGGTAAGGATAAAATAATAGACAAAAGTCTGAACAAACACCGCAACAAAGAAGATATACAGAGGGCAAATAAGTATATGAAGAGAGGCTCAGCATTATATGTCATTAGGGAAACGCAAATTGAAACAACAGTGAGATAGCACTAAACACTATTAGAATGTCCAAAATCCAAAACACTAACACCACCAAATGCTGGTGAAGATGTGAAGCAATGGACACACCCATTCATTGCTGGTGGGAACGTAATATAGTAAAGCCACTTGAAGTCACTCTGGCAATTTCTAACAAAACTAAGCATACTCTTACTGTACAATTCAGTAATTACATTCTTTGGTATTTACTTAAATGAGATAAAAACTTACATCCATAAAAAACCTGAAAATGAATATTTGTAGTAGCTTTATCCAGGTCTATCCATACTGTCACAAAGGGTAAAATTCTCTTCTTTTTTTATGGCTGAGCAGTATTCCATTGCATAAATGTCCCATAGCTGTTTTATCCACTCATCTATTGACAGATGCTCGGGCTGCTTCCATATCTTTGCCATTATAAATAATGCTGCAATGAACATAGGCAACTGTAGACCCACCAACAGTGCCAAAAGGTTCCCCTTTCTCCACATCCTTGCAGCACCTGTTGTTTGTGGATTTATTGAGGGTAACTTTTCTGGTAGATATGAGGTGATATCTCGTTGTGTTTATAATTTGCATTTCTCTGATGATTAGTGATGTTGAACATCTTCATATGTCTATGGGCCATCTATATGTCCTCTTTGGAAAAGTGTCTGTTCAGGTCCTTTGCCCATTTTTTAATTGGGTTTTTTTGGTTTTTGTATTGAGTTTTGTTAACTTCTTTATAAATTTTGGATATTAACCCCTTATCAGATGTATTAACAAATATGTTCCCCATTCTATGGGTTGTCTTTTTATTTTGTTGATGTCCTCCTTTGCTGTGCAAAAACTTTTTAGTTTGATGTAGTCCCATTTTTTTATTGTTTCCCTTGCCTGAGAAAATACAGCTGATAAAATATTGCTACAAGCAGTGTCTGAGATTTCGCTGCCTATGTTTTCTTCTGCAGTTTTTAGGTTTGGGGTCTAACGTTTAAGTCTTTAATGCATTTTGAAGCCTATTGTTATAAATACAAGGGATGTCCATATGTGAGGAAAAAACAATTTATACATTTCAGTTTTAGAATTGGAAGGAAATGATATAAAAATCACCCATATTCTTAGTCGTACTTCTGTTACATGTCTTCAAGCTAAACTGTGTTGTCATTTCAAAATGTTTTTAGTTCTTTGAGTTATTCAATTTATCTTCATAAAAAATCCAAATTATGCTTTCTGGAGATGGTACTTTGTAAATGTATTGATGTTCTAACTATAAGTTTCAGAAATATATAATGTCACAATTCCATATTAACACCATATATCAACATATTAAAAACTGTAAACAGTCTCTGGTAAAAAAATATTTTACTCTTCTCAATCACGCCTTTCCCAAATTTACTTAAATATGAAAATTATTTTTTCATGCAATATTTATTTCTTGCAGTTTGGTGTTTCATGAACCACAGTTTGGAACAAAGCTATTCTAAAATACCTAAAAAAGACAATCAAATACAGAAAACAAAATGTTTAACTCTTTTTGTGCAGATTACAGTGAGGATATTGAGGAAATTTCCTAGTTTTTTCAGTGGAAGAGCTATCTCCTTTACAGTAGAGGACAGTTTTAACTGTAGGCATTGTAACATCCAGCTACCCAGGAAAAATAACTAAAACTTACCACCTCAAAGGTTTATCTGAACAAGTACTCCAGGGGAGCCATCTTAGTTTTCATAATACACTAGAATCTTAGACTGCTGTGTTTATGTGGGTGTCCTTCATATCCAATGATACATTGTGCCTTTAGTTAATGTATTACGATGAATAAAAAAGAGTCTCTCTGCTTCCAACAGCAGGGTAGGAAAGTAGGAAAAAAGGGAACTGTGCAGTCGGAGACACCTGACAATACTCCTCATCCAGGTGATGGAGTTAAACATCGGTGGTGATAAACCACCTTGCCGGTGTAAGCCCTTTGCATGATGGGATGGGAATAGCCCTTTACCTCTGCAGTCTTCCTCCCGAAACCATATAAGCCCTGTCTGATCATCGCATCGACAAAACCAAATGGAGTGATGCAGGACAAGCTGTCTGTGAGTCCTCCTTAATATTGCCGCAGCCATTACAAACAAGGAAAACCCCAGAGACTGTCACTGGCCAGGGCAAGCTGAAGGGGATGTGACAACAACTGAAACATGCTGTCCTGGATGGGATTCTGGAACAGAAACAGGGCTTTCGGTACAAACTAAGGAAATCTGAGTGTAGTATGGAGGAGAGTTAACAGTAAGGTACCAATGTCAATTTCTTACTTGTGAAAAATGTTTCTTCATAATATAATTCTTTAACAATAAAAGACACTGGCTGAGGGGTCTGCAGGGACTTTCTGTAATATCTTTGAAATTTTCTGGAAATCTAAAGCTTTTCTGAAATTAAAAGTGTCATTATTTTTACAGTCACTTAGCCCTTTAGCTATATAGGGCTTTAGACAGAGCAGCACTCTTCCCTGTAGAGACGAATGAGTTATTAAGAGATGCATTGTTCTTTGACATTTCCAGGGGAAATATGCCTGAAGCCCCTCCTTTCCTGACAGTTTTTCAGCTTGCCTGAAACTGCTTGGATTTCATCATTTTTAAAGAGTGAGTAAGAGTAACCTTAGCTAATATTTCTTCATTTTCCTACTGCTTTTATCAATAGGTATATTCTCAGACCCCATCTGCTGCTGTCATGGAAAACGCATTGCCATTGGCCTCCTCCCCGGCAAAGGGACACCGACAAACTGACACCATTGGGGTAACTGCCTCACACTTTCCAGGCAGCTGGAAGACCTGCGCTGAAGAAGGATATATGGCAGAACGAGAAGAGAGCACTCTATAGGGCGACCTGAATAAATGGAGAGCGGTCTGGGGGAGTAAACAGCGATCCCCTTATCTGTGACTCTTTAGCAGAGGTTGTCTTAATATTCTCCCCAGCAGCACCTGTGATTGATTCTGGTGCCGTGATTGTAAACATAAAAAGCGTGATAGCAAAGGGCGCAGCACAAGGACATACCTGATTTCTTGAAAATAGATGGCCTCTATTTCTTTAACCCCATTAGGAATCTTGCTTACTTTTATAAGTGGTATCTTCATTATCTGAATCTTGCTAAATACAGGAGAAAGGAAAAAATCATATGCATTCACAGATTGCACATGAAATAACTCAATACACAATATTCAGTGCTACTTGTAATATTTTTTAAAGATTTTATGTATTTATTTTTAGGGAAAGGGGAAGGGAGAGAGAAAGAGAGGGAGAGAAACATCAATGTGTGGTTGACTCTTGTGCGCCCCCTACTGGGGACCTGGCCTGCAACCCAGGCATGTGCCCTGACTGGGAATTGAACTGGGACCATTTGGCTTGCAGGCTGGCACTCAATCCACTGAGCCACACCCGCCAGGGCAAGTACTGGTAATATATTTTTAAAATATATTTAAATAGTACCAAAATGTGAACAAAATAGGTGGTATAATGTAATCAACCAGCAGTCACAAGATCTGCACCTTGGAACTTTCACTTAGTAGACATTTGCCGTATGTCTGTGACTTTGATCTCTCACCCTTTCCCTTTTCATCTAAAACTAGACAGTAACACTCTGGCCTGAATATGTCTCGATGCCTCTATGAGGGTCAAATATTATATGACACCTTCATGGGGGAAAAACAGGGTCTTGGATATCTGTGTGGGAGTCATCAGCATCAAAGCTATACTTGGAGCCATGGAATTGGATGAAATACTTCAGAAAAATAGGTGTAAGTAGAGAACCATTACAAGGCTTGGTCCTTGCTTCATTCAGTCCATCTTTGAAAGTTCGGGAAGAAAAGAAGGAGCCACGAGGACAGGTGAAGAGGCAGCACTTCATGAGGTCAGCAGCAGAATGAAAAAGAGTTCAACTGTGCTAACGCTGCTGAGAAGTCAAGAAATACAAGTACCAAAAAGGTGTGGTTTTGACTACATGGAGGTTGGCTGACTTTTACAAATACATTTCTGTGCAAAATGGCAAAGAGAGTACTGAGAAAAAAGAATGTGAGATGCGGGAAAAAAGCACCATGTGTACAAACTTATATTGGGTTTTCTTATAAAGAAGAAAAGAGAGGAGAGGCAGTTATAGTGATGGGAGGGCGTTCGGCAATGTGGTCTGTGCAGTTTTTATTTTTATTTTTTCCTCTGTGCAGTTTTGATTTTTATTTTTCCCTCTTTAAAAAGATGAGTTAGAGTGTGATATATGTTCTGATGCATTTATACCTGTATCTTAATTGATAGAGTTGATAATTTAAGACAAAAAAGAGCCCTGGCTGGTGTGGCTCAGTGGATTGAGTGCAGGCCTGAGAACTAAAGGGTCACTGGTTGGATTCCCAGTCAGGGCACATGCCTAGGTTGAAGGCCAGGTCCCCAGTTGGGGACACGTGAGAGGCAACCACACACTGATGTTTCTCTCCCTCTCCTTCTCCCTCCCTTCCCCTCTGTCTAAAAATAATTAAAATAAAATCTTAAAAAAAAAAGACAAAATGGAGACCAATCTTAAAAGTGAATCCATCAATTAGGCAAGACATACCCAGATACAATGTTTAATCTGGACCCCCAGTGGTCCACTTGAGTTGACATGCAGTATCAGCCATCGTGGATCAGTTCCAGGACAAGGGAAGGGAAGAATGGCTTATAAATGGGACAATTGAAATAATAAAGTGGAAGTTGATTAATTATCATCAAAGGCAAAGGCAATGGTAGAACTGGGTGGAGAAAATACAGTCAGAAGTGGGGCAGTAGAGAAACCAAGAAGCTGGGCTTTTATTGCCATTTCTGTGTGTTTATGTTTATGCATACATGTATGTGCATGCATTTTTGTCTTCCTTTCTTTCTTTTGTCATTGTGTTTATAATTTCTAGGGAGGCAAGAAGTTTTAACATGCAGTCTGAAGTAGTCTCAAAATTGAGTTGCTAATATCCATCACACTTGACAAGTGCTCTTCAGAATTTGGTTTCCAGTGATTTCCCTCAGTTCATCTTAATGGAGGTATTTTGCAATAAGAACAGTGATAGGAATTATGAAAGAGGAAGCCTCTAGTGAATATAATAATACAAAAATTATACTAGTCCAATGAGTTGTTATGTGGATATGAGGTGATTAGTCAATTTACTAATTTGTTGAAGACAGAGAAGACTGTGTTATAATTAAATCACATATAAGGAGTTTATTCCAAAACAAGGCACTAAAGTATAAAATTAGCTAATTGGGTGGCTCATGCCAGCTGATGGCAGTTGCAGGGCACAAGTGAAGATCTTTAACCTTGACTCTAAGCTCAACATCTGCCAGAGTGCCTCTGGCCATGCACAGAACTGGGGAGAATCATGGGACTCCTGAGGTGGAAAGGACAGCCCGGGGACAACGCGTCCCCACATAAGACATGACTCATTTCTCTAAACCCTTCTCCTTCAACACCGCACTAATTAACCGAGAGGCCATCAGACATCACACAGAACAAGCATCTGGGGGCACAACCGGCACATTTCAAAGAGAGAGGATCTCTTAGTTCGTACTGAAGCATTCGATTCTTCACATTATGCCTTTTTTTCTTAAATAAAGACATTACTGATATCATACAAAATGACATTTTATAGAATGATAAGTTGTACTCTACTATGAGATTACATTCTAACCCTCAGGGATAAATTTTCCGATTCTCTAAAATTAATTTATTTTCAAAACCATAATTAACAGTTCACTAAAATCTCCAGCGCTATTATAGCAACAGAATAGCTCCTAAAGTTCCAACTACATGCTCATAAAATTTTGATTACTTCCTGTAATCATGCCATCTGGTAGCTCAGTTATAGTTACATCTCAGAACATGTTGGGGACTGGCTGACTCTTGAAGTCTTGATTCAGTACTCTGATAATTTGATACCTTAGGAGTATAAATGGAGTTTTTTCATCTTTAAAAATTAAACTATAAATCAGGTATTCATACATAAAAGAATAATGTAGCTGGTTTTCTTGATATCAAGTACTGTAAATACCGCATTTAACATTTATTAAATCCTTATTGAGTTTAACCATTAAGGGAAATTATACGTCTGAGGTGCAAATAAGAGCATTTGGAATATTATAGCATCATATCACAAATAACATAAGTGTAAATAAACTTAAAACTCAATGTCTTATTTTTAATGTTATGCAAACTTAACAACTTTAAACAATCTCACATGTTTTAAATAATAATAGAGATACATTTAAGAGAATCTGGGATCCATCAGCAGGTCCATCTATTCTCGGGTCAGGCTCTTGGTGGAGCTACTAGGCAAAGTCAACTAGGGGAATAAAACTCCTGCTACCTCTGAAAGAGCCGTTGGGGAAAGAAATGAAATGAGTAGCTGGGTGATGTTGGCCCCTGGAGACCCATAATAGGAGCCTGGCCCACCGCCACTGCTACCAGCAGTCTGACGTTCTGACCTTGCGTATTCTTTCCACCTCTGTCTAGTGGGTTTGGGGAGAGTCAAATCGTGCTTCTCAAGCATCCATGATCAGTGGAGGCCTCCTCCTGTTGCTCCAACCTGCTATTCCAGAAACCACAGCATGCAGGGAAACCCACCTTCCAGCCCCACTTGTGGGCCTGAGGCCACGTGACTTGTCCCAGCAGATAAGCCTCAGGCCCAAGAAGCAAACAGAGGAACACAACTCATTGCTGGCTCATCGCAAGAAAATCCAAGCTAAACACTTAAGTCAGATCCCTACGAGACAGAGATGAGGAGGAAAGAAGCAGCAACTAAAACAAAATAAGTTGTCATTTAGAATTTTTTTAAATCATAGAATTTTTAAATTCTATCATGTCTTTTGGAGTTCAAGAAGGTACCTGGAAAAATATCAGAACTAAGCTTAGAATATTGAGTGAAAAGAAAATGCCTCAAGCAATAGAAAAATAGGTAAAAATAAAATAGAAGAAGAAATAAAACAAACAAAATAACTATCTGGAAATAGATAGGCAAAGCCTGATTAACATTATTATTACATATTACCTAGGAGATTTTAAGCAAAATAGTAAGATAAAATTAAGTAATAATTATAAACATTAAGTAGATAATAAATTATTTATTCTAGTATGATTTTATACTTAAAAATTCAGAAGATAATTAGACCTAAGTATTTTGGGAAAATGGCTAGAGCTAAAATAGAAGTGAGAAAAAATACTACCTCACACTGAAAACATGAATTATTATAAACTCAGAAATACATTCATGGCCCTAGACCTTTATAAAAGTCAAAACTACTAGGAAAAAAAGATTGAACAAATGAAAAACTATTCCACGGATGTGAAACTTTAAAATCGTATAATGTAAAGTATGCCAAAACTCCACAGTTAAACTCAATACACTTTCAGGTAGACCCCCGCCCATGTTTTTCTGAAAAGGAAACTGGACGCTCACTTGTTCCATGGTTTTTGTGAAACCACACGCCACTTGCTCGGGGCGCAGCCTTTGTTATTGGGGATGCAGAGGACACAAAACACACAGTCCTGGCTCGTGCTTTTTCTCATCTGCATGAGGACACACCATGTCGGGTAGGGCTAGTGCCATGAGGAGAGCAGAAGAAGAGGTGCTAAAATTGTAGAGAGATGATCTTTCCTACACAGTGGTCTGCGAACGTCTCTCTGAGAAGTGATACCTAAACCGAGATGTGAGTGACATGTGCTGAGTGATCACAGTAAGCTCTGTAAATACACGGAGGCAGGAAAATATTAAGTGATTCGTGCCAATGCCTGGATTTAAAAAAAAATGTGTGTTTTCAGAAGAGCAGAATGAGCGAGGGGAGAACGGGAGGGGTTGGAGCCCAACACACAGACAGGTTCTTGCGTGAAGTGAGACTTCCACTGCACACGCGATGGAAAAGAACTGGACAGCAGACAGCATCTGACCTGATGTGCATCTCCGAAGTCTGGCAGCCACGTGGGGCAAGGAGGAGGGGAGAGAAACCGAGCGAGAGGAACGAGAAGGACCCTGAGCGACTCCAGACGGATGATCGGGGCTCGCTCTGAGTTCCGTGATGGGAGCGGGCGAAACTCACGTGGCAGTGGGAACATTCTGAGGGTAAAGCCAGCAGGTGTGGTTTGTGGGAGGCATATTTGCTTTAAGCCAAATAGGGAAGTCACAGATCTTTTTATGTTGTTTTAATCAACCGAACAACTAGATAATTGTATACTGTATTTAAAAATATAAAAATCAGAAAATGTCTACAAAGAAAATGATTAAAAAATGTTGCAGGGATATTTTTACCAAACTAGGTTGCAGAACTTATTGGAAAAAAAACCCCACAATAAAATAAACATTATATTGGCATGCCAACAGACAAATAAACTCATGGATTATAATACAGAATCCAGAATTCGACTCAAAGTATTTTCAATATATATGAAAATATATTGCATGACAAATGTGATATTGCAAGTGTGAAAGCATGATACACTTAATAAAATGTGTTGGCACAGTCAGATATCCATCTGCTTTCAGATCATTTGGACCCTTCTCTCACATATTATTAAAAATAAACTGCAAGTCCTTTGCCCATTTTTTAATTGGATTATTTGTCTTTCTGGTATGGAGTCATGTAAGTTCTTTATATATTTTGGAGACCAAACTTTTGTCTGAGGTATCATTGGCAAATGTTTTCCCATATGGTTGGTTCCGTTTTCATTTTCTTGATGTCTTCCTTAGCTGTGCAGAAGCTTTTAAGAGATGCAAATTAAAACCACAATGGGATACCACTTCACAGAGGTCAGAATGGACATCACTAACAAATCAACAAACAAGTGCTGGTGAGGATGTGGAAAAAGGGAACCCTAGTGCCTTGTTGGTGGGAATGCAGACTGGTGCAGCCATTGTGGAAAATAGTATAGAATTTCCTCAGAAAACTAAAAATGGAACTGCCTTTTGATCCACTGTTCCCACTGCTGGGATCATACCCTAAGAAACTTGAAATGTCAATTCAAAAGAATCTATGCACCCCGAAGTTCACAGCAGTGCTATTTATAATAGCCAGGTGCTAGAAACAGCCTAAGTGCCCTTCAGTAAATGAGTGGATCAAAAAACTGTGGTACATTTACACAACGGAGTTCTATGCAGAAGAAAGAAAGAAGGAGTGCCTACTCTTCGTGACAGCATGGATGGAACTAGGGAGCATTATGCTAAGTGAAATATGCCAGACGATGAAAGACAAATACCATATGATCTCACCTATAAGTGGAACTAATCAACAAAATGAGCAAAATAGAACCAGAGACATGGAAATAAAGAACAAACTGAGAGTGACCAGAGGGGAGAGGGGAAGGGGGTCTGGGGGAAAGAAGAGGAAGGGGTAAGTCAAGGAACATGTATAAAGGACCCATGGGCATGGACAACAGGGTGGGGATTGACTAGGGGGGGCAGTGTGGGGTGGGGGAGGGCAATGGGGGAAAAAGTGGGACGGCTCTAATTGAACAACAATAAAAAAATTAATCAAAACTTTACTACAGAGAATATAAAAAACTAATTAATCCCAGGTAGTTTAAAGACTTAACTCTAAAAAGAACAAAATATAATATTGTAAAACAAAATTGAAAAATACATGAGCACTCTAGAAGTAGAGAGCCTCTTTATCAACACTGAAAATGTAAATTATATAGGAAGAAATGCTTTATCTTTCTATATAGATCACACACACAATATCACAAGAAGATGTGAAATACTTTCCAATAAATGGAATTAAAATTCAGAAGAGGTATGGGTTCTAGAGTGAATGCAACTCAAAGTATTTTCAAATTTAAGTTTTTCCTCTTCTCCTATCAAGAGCACGCAGAGTATTGAATATAATTCATGTACATTGAAAATGCTCTTTAAAATGTCAAATCATTAGTTAAGTCCTTATCAGAATAAATATAGAGTATCTGTTGGTTTAAAAAATATTTTAGACAAAACAGGAAGTACCACAACAATAATTTTAAAGTAAAAATTCCCATATGTATACTGAACATTAATCATAAACTTTCGTTTCTTAATGAAATCTCAAGATAAGTATTGAGTCAATGAACAACAATTCTATTCAAGGCCAGTCATTGTTGTTTTTCATAGCCTACAATGTGTGCTTCATTTTAAAATGATGCTTTTCCCATTTTAAAATGAGGAAAACACACTTTTATCCAAAAGTCATACATTTTAGAAGGTTGACTATATTAGCGGGAAGACATGATAAATCATGGTGATAAAGACGATCATTACGGAGCACCCTAATCCATCATTTTAAACAGATCGTACATTAATCATCTCCTTAAATCTGAGTGCTCAAGTAATCACCGTTCATTATGATAATTCAGACTAAAACTAAACACATCAACAATGTATTTGCAGGACAACACAAATTAGGTGCAGAAACTACCTCTCTCCCCAAAATGATAAATCTAGTTTAGCAGAGGTAACCACATTCAGTGCAAATCATATATTTTCAAAAAGGAGCTCATATTACCCCAACGACTGGACTAACTTTGTTAAAAGAGGTTGACCAATGTCAACCTAATATCAAGACTCACTCAAATCCCCATGGTAACATGGGAGAGCCTAGATCTTACCACATGCATACACACACACACACACATATATCTGATATTCCATCATTAAATTTCACAACTTACAGTAATCTTTAGAAAAATATATAAGCAATATATGCTTCACGACCTGGCTACATAGGCTAGGACAAATGTGCCCTCATGCAATGTCCCAGCTGCGTCTCTAGCACCCTGTCACCACCGCAGAGAGGATGTGCCGAGGGGAAACAGACTCAGCCTCCCGTCCCTAGTCAACCACTGCAGCTATTTTGTCTTAATTTCTTTTATATATAGCAGTTTCGAGTGAGATAAAATTTGACAAATTGAGTTTTGCTGTAAGATCAACTAAATAATATAAATATAAGAAATGTCCCTGTTGTAAAATAAATACATAAATACATTTCAGTGTGTGAGTGTGTGTGTGTGTGCGTGTGTGTCAAGGTGATAATAAAAAAGTGATTTTATTTAATTTTGCACTTCTTACTGATTACAGTCCTGAACACATTGTTCTCTAATATCTGGGGGGAAAGCTGCTTAATCTGGTCCATTCAGAACCAGTTGCTTTTGGTGGGATGGCCATGTCTCTGATTCCATCATGGCCAGAAATTGAGGGAAATTTAATTTTTGCCAAGAAATACTGTGGGATATGGAGGGGTGATATTACTTCACCAACTTCACAAAACTTCAATCAAATATTACCAACATTGAGTAGGTTACTTATAAAGGTATTTCCCATTTAAGAAAAGTATAAAGAACAATGTGTGTATATTATTTTGAGCTCGAAAATACATTCTGTATCTGGCTCTGCGGTTAACATTCAGTGAGACATTTGCAAAAGCCTTTTATTTGTCTATGTTTTGTAATGTTATTCAAATGTGAATAATTTACACATTCTCATGGGAAATACTTGTACTGTGAAATGGTTTAAAGGGCGTAAATAGCCCTGGCTGGTGTGGCTCAGTTGGTTGGGCGTTGTCCCAGAGATGAAAAGGTTGCCAGTTTAATTCCCAGTCAGGGCTCATGGCTGAATTGTGGGTTCGGTCCCAGAATGGGGCATGCACAGAAGGCAGCCTGCCAACGTTTCTCTTCCTCTCTTTCTCCCTCCTTCCCCTCTCTCTAAAATCAAAAATAAAATAAAATTTAAAAAATAAAGTACAGAATACAATAGCCGTGGGTGTATTTTCATATAAAGATAATCCACAAAGTCTGAATTCATATTTTAAAATACTCACTGTGTACTAGGGAACATCGTGTAATAACATGTTTGTTACATAATATTTCATGACACACTGGATTGTCACCTCATCATTAACCAAAAAATCGCACTTAGGACTGAATCCATACTTCCATTTCACTAGATATCACTCCATGTTCTTTTCAGAATCACACAACAAAATAAATATAAATATATAAAATGTAAACATTTTCCCGTATCTCTCAGGTAATTTGCCGCATGAGGATGTGCTGTTGTGTTTTATACGAGATCACACAGGGCTCCCCACCAAAGTCCCTCCCACCCACTCTGCGTACAAACACAGACGGGCATCACAGAAACAAGAGATGCAGGATAACCTGCTTTCTTCTCAGCCAGAGAAGGAGATTTCTGAAGTTCAAGTATAGTTTAAAACAGTTACATGTATACCCATTGAAGGCTTTGGTGAACTCTGATTTCTAACCTGTGCAGTTCACTATAAATTCACCCATGAAAGAAAAACAAAACCAAAAAACTCTTTTGATTTACAGATTGGCAAATGGTGCTGTCTGTGGAGAAATTTGACTCCTAAATTTTATATGCATAATTTATACTGAGGAAGAAATACTACTCAGTTTTAAAAGAACCTTCTTAAAATGGTGCAAATAACAAAACAGGAATAATGGAGACTGAGAATTTTATGAAAAGATGGGGCAATGACCACCAGCTGTTTATTTAACTTTATTTAACTTGTCACATGCTCATTTCTTTACGGTTAAAATGGCTTCTTTTCTTTTCCAGGATGATCCCTCCTTCACATCACCGTCTAATTTAGATTGCCGTTGGGCTACATGATTCTGCACTTGCTAAAACCATGACTCATTATAAGAAGAAAGATTATGAACTTGGGGCACTATTCACTCATGCAAGAATCATCGGGACCCTTTGACTCGGTAAGACTCTTACAGAGGTGGTGGTGGTGGTGGCGGAGGTGTGTGATTAGGTTTACCAGGGATTGGCTCCTACCAGTGGGCGAGCCAATTTATTTTGTGCTTACTGCAGTTTACGGGCCTGCTGTGTTAATGTTCAGATAAAGCACATTTTAATGGCTGCGTCTAGATATGATAAATATACGGGACACCCAGGTTCATTTATCATCTTGACAGCAAGAATACTCTTGTGGCCAGCTGGAACTGGACGAAAGTATTCCAGGTTCCTGGAATGGACTTGAAATGTGCCTGCTATGATTACAGAGCTCCTACTCCCCACTAGTTCCTCTCTTACTGTAGTTTTTGAAGAACTAGTAGCTATTAGGGTAGACGTCCTCCAAGTTCAATGGCCAGGGTGAGGGCAAGTCTTCGGAACTTCTTTGATTTCTTGCATATGATTTACTATAGCTCTGAATCTCATCAGTTTTCTTTAATCAAATAAGTAATTAAGAAGAAAACCTTAGCAGTTTAATCATGAACTGCCAACTTGTATTCTAATGGAGTTCGAAGCAATCAAGATTTAAAAAACCCATTACGACATGAGTGTGAAGACCATATAGATCATGTGACACGAGACGGTCCAGTGGGCATCTTTCAAACCGTGTCCTGCCCAAGGTTCTGACTCCATTCTCCAAAGCGCAGCTCCAACCATAGCACTACCTACCCAGCTCAAAAGGCAGCTGATCCATCCCTTCCTGAATGAAGGCCAAGCCCCTTAGAAAGATTTCCCACAATCTGGTTCCTACTTAAATGTTTGGGGTTTTATTCTTTTTTTTTTTTTCTGGCTAAAATTTATTTATTTTTTCATTGTTGACACTATTACAGATGTTCCTCACTTTCCTCTTGTTTGTTCCCCTCCATGCAGTCCCCCTCCTCGCCAACCTTCACCAGATTCTTCTCTGTGTCCATGGACTATGCACAGAGTTCTATTCTTTATTCTCTTTAATATAGTTTTGGGGGCAGGGGACTCAAAGGTATCTGTTGGCTGGTATCTACACATACCTTGGTTTATTTCCTGTTTTCCCAGTGTTCACATTGGTCTAGATTAAGTTTCCACATCATAGCATGCTTCCTCAACTCTTCTGAGGAAGTTCAACATCTTCTCTCCGAAGCCTTCCTTCTTTACTCACTATCACACTTCACTCATTTTTCCAATTTTCCATAGTAGTTTATCAATATCATAAAACATATTCATAAAACATTACTTCATGCCTTGCACCATAATGCAATCAAAAGGCTTAATGAGAGCAGAACCAATGGAGTTTACACCTAGTATTGCAAACAGAATAAGCTAAATAAAGCAATGTTGAAAATTTTAGCCATGTTTTAGTTATTAACGTCCAAGGTGAGTAGACTGGAAATTATTATTTTCATTTCATTCCCTGTAGTTACATACAGCATTCCCTACTTTATATGATTTGGCTTTTTCCTATGTTTGGTTAAACTAAATCATCTGAAATTTTTTGAGAAATATTGCTTATTATGTTCAACAACTTGTTATGAAGTTTGCTTTAAAAGGCTTTGAAGGTAATTTCCCATACTGTCTAGTTGGTTCCCTATTTCCTTTAGAATCATTTTAAAGATAAATATTTCTATACACCAAATATATTCAAAAAGAGGATATAATTTTAAAATGCAACTCTTACATAAATATCATGAGAAATAATAATTGACTTCCTTTCTACAAACATAAAAATCAATAGTTTTTAGATTACAAAATGTGTTTTCTGACTATGATTCTTAATTTATAAATTGAGTATCTTCTAGTTAAAATATGTCTTTATATCTATGTTATTTAAGTACAAATTTCCCACAAATATTTTATAAATTCTTCCTTCAGAAGATTCTGGGAAAGAAGGAATAACCTACTTAATTTTTCTTTTATGCTTTTAGTGCTATAGAAGCATGCCAACAAACCCTTTCAGTAATTCTTAATTCTAAGCAAAATTAACAAACCAAAATATAACGGTAAAATACAGGAAAAAATGCATTTCACGTAGCAGGTAGATAGAAAAATATGTAAATCAAGGACAATTTTGTAATTAAAAGTCAAAGCCCCTAACCAACAGAACTACATAAAACAGAAGTGAACAACTGATTGATAAGTCATAATTACAACAAAAGATTTATGGAGGAATGATTGCATTTATTAAAATAACCATGAAGGAGAAAAGGTGTCTGATTCTGCTCGGAGGGTCACAGGAAGATCATTTTAGTGGTAGAGTGCTTATTTCGTCCATGTAAAGTGCATCATAGTCCACACCCAAATCTCATACCTGATTTGATGTATGGAAGTGACTTTCCTCCAAATGACCATATTCGGGAAATAAATTAGAGGAATTATCTTCTCTTGTCACTGGCGGAGCAATAAAATTTTGATTAAAATCATAATACTTACTTAAAACCACTATAGAGAAGAATGAAACAAACAGAACTCAGTGCTGATGTCACTTTTCTGTGGGACATTTTGATTCTATTTGTCAAAAACACTTTCCTCATTACATCAATGAATTACCTTTCACTAAATTCCTCTGACTGCACAGGTAGCATTTCAAAAATAACAGCAATGTCGACATCTCCACAATCAGCTATTTCTTCCATGACTCAACTTATGCGCCATTTGAATTTCACTTCCAACATTATCACCTTTCAATTCTTTGCTGCACTCCTATCTTTGTCAGTCAAGTTCCTCTTCTGATTACCCATTGTTCGGCTTCTGACTGGGAGCATAAAATACACTTGCTTTTTTGCTGTCTACACGGTCACTCCAAATTGTATCTAGCCATGTGCTATGAAAATTAGAGACATTTCTTAAAGAAGATACAGATACAAGAAACATTGCACATAGGACAATGACGCCTCCATCTCCTTCAAAGAAGGCACGTTGGCACCACCTCACACAGCTCTCTAATCACCATTAGCTGCCCCATCATATTTTCCTGAATCTCACTGATGATCTGAAATCTCTTCCTTTTCAAAGGTGATTTTAGTTTTGGGAAGAGCCAGAAGTCGCAGGGCACCAAACCTGGGCTGTAGGAAGGCTGAGTCACCTGGGTGATTTGATGTTTCACCAAAACACTCTGAATGAGACGTGATGCATGAGTGGGTGTGTTGCTGTGATGAAGCTGTCAATCACCAATTGCCCATTGCTGCGGCCTTCTGAATCATCTGAATAGTTTTCACGGACAAATATTCCAGCTTAATGCAAACTTTGACACAGATTCGTTGCTCTACTCACTCAGTCATTTAGAATGTGATGGCCACACAGTACACACGCTCACTCAACAGTGTCTACCACCCCCTCTCACTAGTACAGTCAAGTCATCATTGTTCACCCATGCACATTCCAGTCCACTCTCCTTGGCTGCCAGGTTACATCAATGTCGTGCAAAGTATTCTCATTATATTAACAACAGCTGGACTTTTTCCAGATAGACCTCATATGTACTAGGTTCTGAGAATATCATTTTCCCTAAGATTGCTGTATAAGGGCTAGTGATTGTCTTGCTTTCCTGATTTGATGGAGATGGAGACACAAGTTGATAATATTCAGTGTTTTCTGAACTCTTTTAAACCAATAAAAATGGACCATTTGAGAGGTTGGCTGCTTCCCTAATTTTTCAGGCCCTGAAGGAATCACAGCCATTAGAACAAGACACAGCCCAGGAAACATACTTCTGGGACATCATCAAGAAGAATGCCTCTGAGTAAGATGGAATTGAGTACAAAATTTAGGAGGAGGATTTTTCCCCTTAAATTTAACATTAAAATTTTAGATTTTAGATTTTAACTTATAAGCATAATTGATTTCAATTGCCATGGACTTTTATCTTTGGATTCTAACTTAAAAAGGGTTTATGTATTTGATCTTGAATGTCTTCCTGGGGATTTTATAATTGCATAGGATTAAAATCAGGAGCATACCTCAGGTGACATTTGTAATTGGAATTTATACATTATACTTTATGCAATTCACATTATTTTTGGTGCCTGAATGCACATCACTTCATGGCTGGACATGATTTCAGATGAGGAATAGAACACAGAGTAGGAATAGAATGACCGAGAAGTGGAATCAAAGCATGTATTTCTCCCCCATGATAAAAACTTTAGAATTATTGAGTCTGATCTGCCTGGCAGGAGTCCAGAAGGAGTCCAGAAGGAGTCCAGAACAGGCTCTGTCCTATGAGGAGCAGCCTTATGAAGGTGAAGGAAGAGGCAGGGTTGCCATGGAGACAGCTCACCTCCACCTGCGGGGGAGCCACCTCCCTCTATAGCAGGAATGATGACAAGGCACAAAGAAGTCTCAGAACAAATCCTGTCTCAGATGGATGCACACCTCTGCATGACAGGGAAGACACGTTTCCTGCTTTCTCTTGCTCCTGCAGAGAGAGAGTTTCAGTAGACAACTTAAGGCTACTGCCTGCTTTCTTCTCTTCACTCATAGACAGGTGCCCAAGCTTAGCAGATTGATAAGCTTGGGGTATATATCTCAGGGCACACAGCTCCACTCTGCCCTCCTTGCCTGTTTTGGGAGTCATCTGTTCACACCGAGGGCACATTTTGTTTTGTTGTGACATGGGTAGTGAGTGCTCGTAATTCTGAGGTTTATTTGACAGCAGCACACTTCAGCTTGCCTTCCATCCTAAGTAGATGTTTTGACTTACCTAGCTGTGATTTATTCTCAAACGGTTTAGAATCTGGTGAAGGGTCTGGCCTTCACTGTGCAGTTTTCCCTGGGAGACTGAGCAGTGAGCATGATGATTCATATTGTAGAGAAGGAGCAGAAGCACCAGGTTTAAATTTCAATGCCTGGATCACCCAGAAAAGTAGAAAGACTGTGACTTGAATCCCTGTAATCCTGCTCTTGAGACGACGTTCTTGACACCTCCGCTATACTGCCCTGGGGAAAAGTGTAGTTCCCCTAAAATGTCGCCAAAAGACAAAATGAAAAATTATAAAGCCCAGGAGGCTCAACAGGGCATTATGATATTCTGTGGGCCTGACTGATTTTTCAATCTCTCTCACCTTCTGTTCTAAATTTGGCAAGGCTTAAGGGTTGGTGATGTTGGCAAAGCTTTGGGCTTCACCCTGTGGGTTGCATGGAAAGTGCTGGTGTTGGGCTTTTGCCCCTGATCACTCAGAGTGGGAAATTGGAAGAATAAGAAGTTATGGATCTCAGGAAGAGGTTGACTGGCAGAAATCTGTGTCTGCAATAAAGGAAGGTCAAAATCAATCCATTGTGTGGACTGATCTGGCTGGCCCCCAGGACACTAAGGAGCTTCTGGGAGCTGAGCCTGGGAACATCTAAGAGTCTGGGACCCGGGATGCTTTAAAAATAAGATGGGTAGCCTGCTTTCTGACAACTCCTGGTATACAGACCTCACCCCAGATCCTGTAAGGCCTCTACCACCAAGGAAGTGGTGCCCCTAGGGTCCCCCCCAGACTGCAGCCTTTCTGGCCCTCTACCAAGAAATACAAATTCTCAGAAGTATCCTGAATACAGAAGTGAGAAAATCATAAGGGGCAAAGTAAAACTGTCGAAAGATGTGTCATTTGAGAAAATAATTAAACACAAGGGGGTTTAAATGCACAATGATTCACAAACTAATTTGAGGGGAAAAAATGATTTCCCAACTACAAATTTTGGTTGATGAAATCAAGTGTGGTTAATTATATTTTAATATAGTAGATACTTGATACATAAACACAAATGTTATTTTAAAGTACAGAGCAAATCTATTGAAGAGATTTATAATCATACAAATATGACTATATATGCAAATTACATACATATGTGTATATAAGTGCACATGTGCATGTATATTCAGAACAAAGAAACACATAGGAAAAAGTAATGTAATCTAGTACATTGGCTCTGGTAAAAAAAAATAGCATGTTTTATCTCCACACAATTAATTATTCCAGCTTTGAGGTTTTTCTTACCCAAGGTCGCTGGAAGCTGGCCTGAATCAAAGGCACTGGGACAGGCAGTTTGCTCGGGAGGTGAACCCCGGAAACACGGGCGGCAGAGGAGGGAACATGAGACGGTGAGAAGAGGGCAGGCACGCGGGGCACCAACCCAGGGTGTGTTAATGAGGTAGTTCCTCCCTAGAAGCTTTGTGGGCAATTTGGAATGAGTGCTGGGGGACTCTCTGAAAAAGCATGTAGAATATGCCTCGGATTGTCACTCCCTGAGCCAAGGGAACTGGAGCATGTGGTTGTTCCCAAGGGGACAACTCCTCGGAAGTTCAGCGACTCCCTGCATGTGGGCTGGCCAAGCAGAAATAACTCCTGATCAAGGTGAGAACGTGTGAGTTCACCGAAGTTGTCAGCCCCACCTGCGGGATGACGTCAGCACGATCTGGGAATATCGACGGTTACCTGGAGGCGCTTACACAAACGCAGGCCAGAGATTAATATTACTGCCTTTCCCACGGGATGGAAATAAGTCACAAAAAATAAGTCTGACACCTGGGGGCAAGGTGATGATGACAATGACAACAATAACGATGACAATGGTGGTGATGAAATACTTAAGAGGCACTTTTGTCCTGCCCGGTGTTCTTCTAAGCACGTCACACATACACCCACGGGATGCTCACCACAATCCTGTGAGACAGGACTTGCATTATTCCCATTTTCCAGATGAGGAAACTGGGGGACAGAGGAGGGAAAGCATGTGTAAATTGCCCAGGGTCACAGGACGAAGCACTGGGTGTGTGTGATCGGGGACACAGGGTCTGCACCCACAGTCCACACTGTCACATCACTCAGTATGCTCGAGTCTCACTAGGAGTTGCTTCAACCCAATTAATCAGAATTGTGACAATCTGTTTTTGGCTCCAGATGGCTTATTTATCCAAAGTCAGCTCTGGCGAAGTTGTTGAAATTAAATGCACAGATGTCTTTAAACCCTGAAATGTCACTATTTGTATCTTGTCCTGTGAAAATAATAGCTAATACAGAAATATATATGACTGACGATGGTTGTATCAGATTTGTTCATACTGGTCTCTCACAAGAATCCAAGAAATGTCCATCATCCATGGAATGTTTGAATGAATTAGGATATATTCAAGAGCATATGAACGCATTAAAATATTTAAAGCTAAATGAGCCAATAAGAAATATCTCCTGGTAGTATTGAGTACAAGAAGAGAAATCCAAAAATGTTTTATTAATACCATTTAGCATGAAAAATAAAGAGACAAAATTATAGTGAACTGGTATTAAATACATGCATATATGTGTATATTTTGTGTGTAGACATATGTGTATATGTTAATACATGCCTATATGTACACATATATACGAGCATACTATTTTCTCTCTTATGCCCTGCATCACTTCCTTTTTGTCCTCACTGTGCTTGAACAGGAGTTTTATTCCTCCAAAAAGAGTTCCATATTATATTTTGCCCCAAGGCTCTGTTTTCCGTGGCACCAAGCTAAGACAGGAAAAAAAGAAAGAAGGGCTTTATTGAAATAAGAGAGTAAATCTATGTAAAGTGGGCTTAGAGGAAAATACTTTAGTTGAATAAAGCTTATCTACTAGAAAAATACATGAAAACCATAATTGTTAACGATGAGAATAATTTTCTGAAACAGAAGATGAAAAAGAGGCTGGCTAACACCACCACCATTCAACATTGTTTTAAAAGGGCAGGAAAACAAAAGAAGAGTTATAACTCTTTTTAAAGGGCAGGAAAAGGAGAGAGAAACTAGCCCAGTTTTAGTTCTTCACAAACTATTCCGGTGCTTCCATGCGAGGCGTGTGGTTGGCTGGCAGGTCCTTTGCCCTTCACAGTTTGGCATAGACATGGGACTTGCTTTGTCTGGTTGTCTTAGTCAAGGTGTCCCCAGAAGCTGACCAGAAGACAGGTATTGAAGGGTAAGCAGTTTATGTGGAGGTACCGAGGGGTGGGTAAGCAAGAGGGTGAGAGGGGAAGAAGAAAATGAGGGGCAAATTAAGCGGCACATGGGCATCGGAGGCAACTAGGGCCAATTCCACTGCAGAGCTTGGAGACACAGCACAGAAACCCCCACATCTCAGAGCAGCGCTGACAGACATGGAAGACAACTAGCTTATCTACTGCTGGTTACTGTCATTTCTGATCCAAGATGACTGATGGCCTTAGAAGGGGAAGGGAGAAACAAACAGGAGGGAACAGATCGAAGCGGCTGAGACAGAGATTGCAATGAGGCACGTGCAAGCCAAGAATTGCCTGCCGGTGAACCTCAGAATCTAGAAGAGTCAACAAAGGGTCCCCTGCTGCAGGCTGCCGTGACAGCAGGGCCCTGAAGACACACGTGGAGTTCGGAATTTTGGCCCTCTCGACTTTGAGAGCAGGTTCCCCGCAATGACCATTGGCAGATAGGCAGTGTGAGTGAGAAAGAAGTAATTGTTCTGAACCTGCGTGACTGACATGGGACTTGACCAACTTGAAGTCGTGTACGGCTACTTACAAATAGATCTAAAATATATCGTCTTTGCTGAAGGGAGGGAGGTGGCAGCAGGTGGCAGCAAACAGGTATTGGCAAGAACACTAATGGTGTGGGACCAAATGTGGGCACCATCTGTAATACTGAGTGCTACAAGTCTCACCTAATTTTGTGCCTGGATTTAGGTGACTGCCTAAAACATTCTAGCTAATCATAAAGCTCGATCACCTTCTTTCAAACAAGAGCCTATTTATAAGATGCATAATGCTAAAAAAGCAAGTCAGTAACTTGTGAAATGAAAATATATTTCTAACATTTACCTTGTGTTCTGCCATTGGATTAGAAAGATTTGATTTTTCTGATGCAGAGAATCCTGCTTTTTGAATGTCATTGTGCTTCCTTGGAGTAACTCATTCACAAAATGTTCAATCCCCTTTATTCAATTAAGACCGATAAATATTTTCTGACCACACAGTATATTCCAGGGACATCAAATAATAGGAAGTTATCATAATCCTAATCACCATTTTAGGGAGTTTAAGAGTCTAGGGGACACCAATGTTAAACAACACAAATAAATATATAAAAGTTATTGCAAATGTGACAGGAGTGTTATTTTGAAAGCATAGTAAGTGGCCAGTTCAGTCTAGTGTAGCATTATGTTGTTAGGGGGGAGCTTCAGAGTTTCAGCTGGAAATTGTCCAAGCTGTTACAGGTGAGACATACATGGTAGATGATCCCTATTGCAGTTTTCCTTTTCAGAATTACTCCATGCTGGAATCTCCTACGATGTTGGGATGAAATATGAGTTGGTGGGAATGTTTGTACATAGGAATGGAGGCTACATGGAGGAAGACTGTAGCAGGGTCCACGTAATTAGTGTCACAAACCGTTCCTCAATATTCGACATGTGTGTTTCCTCTTCACATTAGAAAAACAGAATATTAAAAGAAAATGGCATTTGAGAGCAAATAAACAGAATCAAACATTCTATGACTGTCCAAATAGGCATTTAGTGGTGAGGGGAAATTGCTTATTCATATAGACATGGCCAAGACATTTACCAGCATGCACTATATCTGGGAAAAAGTGACAGAAGATGCATTCCATTAGCATGCAAATAAATCCAAGAAAGGAAGCAATGGAATATATTAAAGTATGGAAAACCGTATCAGTTACCTAGATTTTTGCTGAAAACAGCTTTTTAACTTAATGCAAATAAAAATAGAATTTTAAATAAGAAACAAGAAGAGTAATTGTCTTACAATTAAATTAGGAATCACAACTGTGCAAACATGTGGAGGGGCATTGGGAGAACACAAGATATTATCAGCTTTGTTTAAAAATGCAAAAGGAAAAATAAGAATTAACTCTATATTATTTAAGGTGGTATAGGACCGCTATCTCTCTTTCAATCTATTCGTCCTTGGATGTTTAATATGTCTAGAAAAATTAGTGCTTAATCTAGAAAACACATTTTTCCTAATCTTCATAAAACATATAAAACAATTGACCATCTATTAAACATGAAAAAAGCACAATAAAGTCTAAAGAGGTGAAGTCATACATATTTATCCTCTGAATATAAGAAAATCTATTTTAAAAATTGAATAGTACACTCTACCCTCCCATTGTTAAATTTGGGAATTGAAATAAAATTTAAATATTTTGAGTTACATTTTAAAAATTCAAATTAAATTTTATTACAAATAAATGTAAATGCAAGCATTAGCTACCACAACTGTGGAGCTTAAAACTACAGAGACTAATTAAAAACTGAAATACACCCACCTTATTTGTGGTTTCCCTTTCCACGGTTTTGTTATCCATAGTCAACCACAATCCAAAATATTAAATAAAAAATTCCAGAAATAAACAATTCATAAGCTTTCAACTACATACCCTTCTGAGCAGCGGGATGCAATCTCAAGCTGTCTCCCCGGGACGTGGCTCATGCATTCGCCCAGCCTCTCCCAGACTCTCTGCGCTGTAGAAGCTCCTGCCTTTGGTCATGTAGGAGCCATCTTGTCCTCAGGTGTCACCACATTTGCGTTCAATTAACCTTCATTTTACTTAATAATGGGCCCAAATGTAGTGGCACTGGCAGTTCAGAAATGCTAAAGGGAAGCTGTAAAGTGCTTTAAGTGAAAAGGTGAAAGTTCTTGACTTAATAAGGAAAGAAAAAATCATATGCTGAGGTTGCAAAGATCTACAGCAAGAAGGAACTTCTACCTGTGATATGGTGAAAAAGGACACAGAAATCTGTACTAGTTTTGATCCTCCTTCTGACATATCCTCAGCAGATCAGTAGTGGCCTAACGCTAGGTCCCAACGTCCACGTCACTCTCCTCCCTCCATCTCGTCACATCCGCACTGCACCACCTCACAGCATCCCAGGAAGGGCGAGTGCAGCTCCCTCAGAGCACAGGGACAGACCACATTCCCGTGGCTTTTACTGCAGCATATCGTCATAACTGTTCTACTTTATAAGTTGTTTCTGTTTCTCTCCTACTGTGGTTAGTGTATAAATCAAATCTCATCTAAGGTCTTCATGCACGAGCGTTACTAAAGATATGTATGTTGGAGTGTCACCAAAATCCATAGCAAAGCTGAACGAAGGAGGGTCTGCGGAGACCATCTTCACGGAGTTGCCCTGGCCAAAATGACAAGTGGTCGATGTCTTTTATTTTGAAGCTATGCCCTATAAACTTGCAATTATTTGGAAGCCATCACTCTGCAAACTATTTTTCATGCTACTATGCAACACTTAAATCTGAAGGAAAGCTGCCACAGTATGTCTAATTACGAAGAAACTTGTCATCCTTCAACTTGAAATTCTGAAAAACAGCAATGAGTACAGTGGATATCACTTAACAACAGCATTGGAAACTCAGTTGTGGGATCCAGAGGTAGATCTGTAAGCAGAGACAAGGCTGACTTTTGAAAAGTCTAGAGAGAGTTGAACTTTTCCAGGTTAAACATCAGCAGATACCTTAGAACATTGTCGGAACCAATATTGTTGGAAGCCTCCAGTAGCCTCCAAACAGAGCGGACAGATAACTCCACTGCAGAAATCAGCCTGAGCCACGATTCTGAACACTGACCTATACTGAACTTTCTAAACACTGTGTGGAATCTGCAACAAATAAGGCTCTTTCATAATCCTGCCCTTTGGAATTATTATGGCAGTTTTCTACCCTCTAATTTTAATCTCACTGTGTAGTTTGTCATTACATAAATTATCAAATTTGAAACTGTGTGACCTTCAGCCAGAACCATTGGCTGAATGCCCAAAGGAGACTTAGTAAAACATGTTTAAATTTATGAATAAAGGAGCAAGTTTACTGGTAATATAGTTAATATTTGAACTGACTATATACCTGTGCATAATCTTTCCTTTTTCCATTTCATCTAAACTCTAATCCTGGCTTCATTTTGTAATACACGACTCACCACATAAAGAGTTTTAAACATATTTTACTTTCTCCTTTGAAGTCCTTCCCATGCCTTGTCTTCCCTTTTGCTTCCTTTTTTCTTCTCGTCTCAAGACCTCAGTAGCAACTAGCACTGATTATTCATAATGGACCTGCATGTGCTGAAGGTTGAGGAATGCCCCCCCTCACTAGCCCACACTCAGCCGGGTGAGCTGGGAAATTCTTAGGAAATGGTGGAGGAAGTTCATATTTCTAGTGGGTACTGATCAGCCAGAGAGACATGTTCTCATCTCCAGGTCTTTGCCAACAAGTTATGCTAACTCTCCTACCACGCATCCTACACTCAATACCCAATATATTTGAATTGTTGGCAACCACGTTCTCCTTAAAGCAGCTTTCCCATCTTTCCCAAAAGGGAAAAACCTTGATGAACCTTGAGATTTTTTTCAGGGTTTATTTTGGTTTGTTAAGTGATTTTTACAACAACAAAGAACTGTGGCATTAAACATCCATGTATGTAGCCTTCTTGATCAGTTCTGTTATTTCAACATTTCTATAAAAACGTGTAGAACTAATGAGAGGTCAGAGTGATGAGGTACTTTTAATTTCAGCCTATGAGCCAGTTCACTTCTCCAACACATCCTCAAGTGATAGTTCATCTGTTTCCTCTGGCAGTGCCGGAGAGGGCACAGGGTGGGATGACTGGCAGGAGATGGACATGAGTCACACAGGAGATTTGGTGGCCCCCGCAAAAAAATTTGGGATTATGCAAAGTTCAAAGATAAAGTGTTGAAGGGCTTTAAGCAGAGGAGTCACATGATTTAAAAATATTACAAAGAAAACTCTCTGATGTGACTTGTAAGAAACAGCTTTTGGAAGGCAAGTTTAGAAACAGGGAGAAAAATGAAATAAAAATAATATAAGATTTTTTTCAGTTCAGAGTATGAAAATATTTTGAAATGAGTTCCTAATATTACAGAGTTCTCCGATTATTTTTATTGAAAGCCATGACACTAAAACTTCTGTTAAACCTGTGTAGAATATATCCTATATGCTTGTTTTTAACGACTGAATTCCAACGTACATGTTCATAAAATATAAGAATGTTAAGTTAAAATAAACAAACAAGGCAGATGCATTAAACAGCACTTTCTTGAAGAACTTTGTTCTAATTGCCCAGTATTGAATAGACCTTTCTCTCTATTTTGCTCGTCCTTAACAAGCACCTATTGTTACTTTCTATTATCACACTTCCCTGATGTTTTACTCCCATATTCATTGGCTTCCATCAGTTTAGAGTCCACCTTTCTATCAGACCCTGTCTTCATGTCTGTCTTTCCCCTCGTGTTCCCAGGATGGCACAGAATACGTGTGCAAGACAGACAAGGTGCAAAAGTAAATATTTGTTAAATTAACAAACCAATATTTATGACTTAAAGACCCAAGGGTATGCCTATTTAGTTTTACTTCCATAGCTCATACAGGAAGATATTAGTAGACACTTTTAGGATATAAATAAAAGAAATTACAGAGTCTATCGATTTAGGAATATATTTTATGTAAATTAATGTATCTTTCTTCTATTTCATACTGCTGAATATCAGCCTTGGGAAATTACTAATGCAGATGTATTTGAAACTGACAACATATTCATGACGCATTGTCATTGCTTGTTATTTGAATATAGTTTGCCTATCAAAAACATAATTTATTTTCTAAATGACTTCTCCCTCCAGCCAGCATTCTTCTGAACAGCTTGTCCAAATGGTCATATGAAGATAGGAAATTACTATTGCGTTTGAGAAGTAATTCGAAATTAAAATGCGTTGGATGTGGTACATGATGATTGAATATGGTGGTGAGGGAAGAGTTCAAGTGAATCTCTAATAAGTAGAGTTAAATAGAAATTTGGGGAGTAGAAACTTTGCTTACTAAGTCTGCAGCTAACAGGTTGGAAAGTTTACAACTTGGTAAGCCCTGGCTGCTCCTTGATGCTTTTAGCAAGATATGAGATACTGAAAAAAATGAAAGGGCATAGAATTTTACTAAAGGAAGCTCTCTCTTCCGTGGACTGCCATTCACAGTGACTCAGAGTCCAGTCATTTGTAGCTTTACAGAATTGTAAAAGCCAACTAACTGCATATGCGTAAGCCAGGAAACAAAAGATACGATTTTCTAAGAGCCAACCCAATTGTACCAATCTAATTAAGGGTATCTCCTTTTTCCCCAAGTTTATTATTTCACATGGCCTCAAGGCAGTTGCCATTAAATTGAGGGAGACAGTGCAAACACAAGCCCCAGTAAATAAAAGAGGAGGTTCATCGGACTTCAGAGCTATGTGCGCAATTAGCTTCCTGTAGACCATATTGAAAGCAAATAGACGTGAAGCCTGCCAAAACTTGAGAGAGTTTTGCTGGCACAGAAATTCCAACCTTTACAAAGACTATAATTGTTGTGGTTTTAAAGTTACCCTCTGTCCCATGCCTCTATCAGCCCCCATGAGTTGTCTCTCTACCCTGGACTTCAGATGAGATCGCTGAGGGTCACAGATAAGGAAGAAGCTCCCAGAGTTAAGAAAGACAATGCACAAGCCTTTATTTGCAGGTAGCACAAGGAGGAGAGGAAGCCAGAGAGACTAACCAAAGAAGCAGTGCTTGATAATGACCGTAGACCATGAACGCGTTCTCCTTCTTCCATTTCTAACAGCTGATCCCTTCCTCTAGGACGCCTCAAGTCTTATATTCATTGGTTTCTGTGACTTGGACCTAATATCTTGGTCTTTACATAACTGCAGATATTTCTTACTAGAACGGAGTTGTAATAATCCTTCCCCGTCTTTTCATTAATTATTTCTTCAGTGAATTTACAGTTATAGTTTCTTTGCCTGTACTTTCCATTCAAAATATCTCCAGATTTTCTTCATGTTGGCACATAATTTCCTCCTTTATTCTTTAGAGAATACTCAATATAGCTTATCCTAAAAAATACATTATTTGCTTAAGTATATGTGTCTTTTCTGTTGCTTTCTCCACAAAGCACTTTGCATAGGCTCAAGGGATATGAAACAAAGGTACTTCATTTTTCTTCTTGTATCTTGATCCCAGGACTTTTAGTGAACATACACACTCACTGTTTGAAAATACTCTTATTATGCATTTGTAATATACAAAGATGAGTACAAGTTGTGTTTCAGATCCATATTTAAAGGGTATTAGGAGACATTTTCTACATCCAAATATTTTTCCCAAGATCTATATCTTGACTGTGTCACACTGCCTTTGGGAAGAGGCTTTAAATAGATTGGGAGAGTACAAATTCAGGGACAGCGAAGTAGGATTTGAAATAGCACATCATTTGAATACTGTTGTGAGTATAAACACCTACTTGACACTTTTTCTCTGCTCTGAGAGCATCTGCCTTTCTTTCAGGACTTCTCCTGAACTCTCAGTTTGATAACCCCACCATCTCTCCCACCCCAACCCCTCACACACGTTCCAATATTCTTTATCTTAATGTGACTCTTTCATTTCCTGTAGAGCAAGTTACAAGACAAAGTATATTATGGAAACATTTTTTTTAAAGCAAGGTGGCATTTAAAATTTATTTTCCATGTCGGCTCTAATCAAAGGACAAAACCTAACCATCATAAACCAAAAGATGAATTGCCCTCCTTCTTTTTATCATATTTTCATTTGGAAGAACAACAAGGCTAAATCCATTCACAATTTACCGCTCTCTTAAAGGAAGCAGTAATGGGCTTTCAGGAGCAACCTTCAGAGCACACTTAATTATTTAGCGACATTAAAGCACTCTGGGTTTTTTTTTTTCCCACTATAATTGAACGCCTCTAGCATAAGAATTATCCACATACAAATGTTTAAATGTTGAATGCCTCTATAACAGTCATTGAATAAGGGTTCAATTAAATAAATGTTTATGGAATCCTTATTATGTAGAACATTCCAGGCGCTAATTAAAATGCAAAGAATGCATTTATAAATATTAACATTTTAAAGACAATGCAAAATAAAATAGGAGGAAGGTATGTTAACTCCGCTTCGCCGTCACCACCACCAAACTTCTCACTTCTTGTTGTGCCAGCTCATTACTGTTTGGCTTTGGCATCTTAGATTCTCCAATCTTTACGTCTGAGAATCTGGCAATACCAGTTGTCCAACCTCTGCTCTGATCACACAACCTTGACCCTATGAACCGGTGCCTGTGACACAATGTCATGTGCACTCCTCGGAGGTTTCCCCAAATGTGCAAGTGCAAATGCATTTTCTTCCTTTTGTCTGATTTCAAATATCCATGTCACACACTTCTATTGCTTTTATCATTAAAAATTAAAATTCTTAGAAACAGTTAAGTGTTACTGGAAAATTATGCAGAGGGCAATGAACTTCATGCTGTATCACAAAAAAATAAATGGTCTAGGTAAGCACACAGTGGGTTTTAATATGCCCCTCACCCCTGGAGAAGTTGTTCAGAAGCACATTCACATCTGCACCAGGGTCTGTGGGCTCAGTTATCTTAGCAGCTCATCCCAGCAATCACAGAGCAAAATGATGACTTGCCCTGCCTCATTTCCTTAGGAAAGTGATGTTAAGTCCATCCCTTGTTCTACAGAAATGGACTGAGCCACTGGCAAAACTAATGAAAGGAAGAAGAGGAATACAAACACTGAGACAGGGAGGAAGAGCACGAGGCATCAGTAGAGGCTATGGTTGGATAACCAGGGCGCAGGGGAAGGGTACGAGCTGAGGTGCTGAGGAGCAGTTCATGCAACCACAAGGCAACATACCATGGGTTAGAAGTGCGTGCCATCAGCTGAGAATTCACAGTGTCAGACATACCCTCGGGCTGTGGCAAAACCTGGCACAGTCAGTGATGTGACAACCTGACATTAATGAAGACACAATGTGAGCATCAGTGCATGGAGCACATGCAGGGATGGGCAGTAATGCGTGCTACTACATGCAAGCGGTGAATATTCATTGTGGTGAGCCTTCTCCAAAAGACTAGAGGCCTTGGATTGGTGGTTCACCAAACCTCTGGAACTGTCCAAAATAGTTTTCAATCTAAACCTGCCCAATGAGGCTTTCAAAGAGACTCAACGTCATTAGAAATCATTAAACAACCATTGTTTGTGACACTTTGCTTCTATTCAGGTCAGGTTTTAATTGGGAAAGGAGTATAAGGTTCTGTTATTGTTTCTGAAGCACTGGTAGATATTGACCACTTCTTCCTGCTCACTGTTCATTCCCCTTTTATACTAGCGAGCTAGTTTTTATAGCTCTTTTAAAAACTCTTTCTTATTATATGCACATCCAAGTGCTTCCCTGCCTCTCCAGAGAGAGTGGCAATCTCTGAGAAGGTTTTAAAAGGCAGTGAAAGCCAGTATCTTTCTGGTTGGTGAAGATGAAGTCCATAGGGCTAAGGCTAAGAATGAAGAGGGTAAATGGGGAACACAGACGGAGAAGAAAACTCAGAAAAGCAGAGGGACCACATGCCAGGTAAGATGAAAGAAGACATCAAAGGGATTCCAGAAACCCATGTGAAATGTCTTTGATTTTAGTCAGATGTTTCATAAACCCATGGGCTGTAGGTGATTTTAGGAGCGTCTCAAACAACCTCCTAGTAAATGTGTGCAGTTCTTATTCAACATCCAGGAGATTCCATTTCTTGAAACTTCTAGTGGTGGGAAATTACTGTCTCAGGAGATACTGTAGGCTGTTTCTAAATAGCTCAAACTGTAAGTGACTAGTAAATTGAGAAATAAATATCTCTTCTTGAACCTTCCATCTATCTCTCCCAGTATTATCCTCTAAGATCAGAAAAACTCCAAGCCCCTTTTCAAACATCCACTCTAAATACTTCCTTGAGGATCATTAGAATTCTTACTTTACTGGAATTCCTCCATACACATCCTTTAAAACATAGCCTTCCAAACCACAGTCTGTTATTGGAAATGCACCATCTGTTCGCAGCATAATCTAGTCTTTTCTCTCTCACTATCTGTCTGGCCCGGCTCCCCTCCCTCCCTCTCCCTCTTCCCCTTTCCTCTTCTGTGCCTTCCTCTTTCTCTCCCTTTCCCCCCTCTCTTCCCATCTCCTTTTCTCTCACTTCCTCTTTCTCTCTTTCTCCTTTCCTTCTTTCCTCTCTCCTGTAATCTCTCCCTCTTTTCTCTTTCTCCCTCTGCATCTAACCTCTAACTCTTTCTGACTCCTCATTTCTTTGTTTCCTCCCCTCTCTCTGCATCCACACCCACTCCACCATGCTTCTGTTCTTAGCTGTGTGACCGTCTGCATAGTCAGACACCATTTGTCTTCCTCTGTCTCATTTTACTTATCAACGACTGGCACCTCTTCTGCCAGATGCGTTCCTTTTGAGCAAAATATATCTCTACAGGTCGAGAGTGTAGGTCTCAGGACTCAGTGATACCTATGTGACTGTGCTTTTCTACTTAGACTTGAATCCCAAATTCATGTTATCTCTGACCCATATGCTATGCTGTCCGAAGTCATGAACATGGCTTCTGATACATTTTACAATAATTTCTCCCAGGATCTGCTGCGACTTCCTTCTATTGATTTTCTTTACCCCTTAACAGACAAGATTTTCTGCCTTCCACCAGTATTACAGATATTTCAGACACCTTTCTCTCCCTCCTTTTAGGTGTCAATTCCCTGTCATGAAATCAATAAAACTCAAGAAAATATGTCTCCTTTAATGTCTTCACAAGAATCATCTGGCCCTAGGGCAGAACCCATGTATTCTACCCTAAACTATTTAATCTCTCTGAGTCTCATTTCTCGCCTGTGACGTAGTGACAGAACCTACTTCACCTCTCCAGCAAGAACTGTCTGGCACATGCTCCAAAGGCATTGGAAGAAATGTTTTGAATGCTTTGCTTCCTTCTGTTTAGAGTGACGTTTAGGCTTTTCACAATCTGCAACACTACGCATCTGAAACATTTTTTTCCTCACTAAAATTTCAGTTTCATGAAGGCAGAAATTTTTGTCTGTCTCATTCCTCACTCTTTCCTCAAGCATCTGGAACAGCCTACTCTATTATAATGCCTCCATAAGCATTTGTTGAACGAATAAATGAATGACTGAAAGGAAAAAATGAACAGGGGAGATGGGGTGGCTCAGCAAGACAAAGCGAGTACCTCAAAAGGTTAGTATGGACACTCTGCAGAATGAGATGCAATGAAGTGGGTCATCACATCGGTCCAACGCCTATCCCATGACAGTTAAAATTAAGAGTGCAGCTAAAATTAAGAGTGCCGTCCAGAAGCCTTGGGCTTTGCCTGATTTAGGATCTTAGGGACTTATACAGGAAACTTTTGTGACTGGTGTACATTTGAGGTATTATCACTTAAGCTGACATTATGGTAAAGAGTTTTCAATGCATAAGAAGGTTTATGTAAATTAAACATCTGATAATTTCATGTTTGTTTTCTGGATTTTCTACAATAAGTATGGCTTGCTTTTATTATGAAAAAATGATAAAAAATGAACAATTTACAAATGTTCTTTTGTTTAAAAAAAAAGAACCCTCCTATTATTAAGGATTTTATTGAGTGTATAGATATTATATTTTACGAAATAGGTTTTCATCATTTAATGAAATATCTATGTACATAATCTATTTTGCCTGATTGGGAAGGATTTCCTAAGAACCTTTTCTTAAATTTCCTGGGTAAAAAAAAAAGTGTGTTTGCTGTCTCATTTTATAACTTGAGTTGAATTGTTAACATTTTGTTTAGGAATGTTGTATTTATATTTTATCAGGTGGTATTCTTATTTGCGAGCAACAACAAGCACCTCAGAGAGCCTAAATTACAGGGGACTTGCAGGTGAGTCCTGGGGCACACAGGATGGTTGGAAAGCTGAAACCAGCCTCATGGAACAGGAACCAAAGGAGTTTGATGATGAGTTAGCAAGGCACAGCCAAGGGCCACAAAAGGAGCAATCTCATTCTTTAGCCAAGGTGCCTTCTCTTTGCACACTCCCTCAGGATGCAAAGTCCCCAGAGACAACCTATTATTCACTCAGGCTGAGCATGTGGTTCTCCCTTTGATGATCCAGGAGACAGGAAGGTGGGTGGGAGAACCTTGACTTTTCATTGAGCAGTCAGGTGGAGGTGTCTGCTGGGAATACCCATTTTAGTAAAACTGTCGGCAATGAGGAATGGCCCCAAAGGGGCTCTAGAGCTGTGGGGCCAGGGTTGGAGACAAGGTGTCCATTTCCACATGAGCTTCCCTCTAAATATTTTTCTTACTATTTTTTTCTTATTATGTTAGCTATATAAAATTCATTTGAACACTTTATATTTACTTTTTTCTAACATATATGAGTAATCTATTCATATTATAAGAACTTACCAACAAATTTGCCAATACCTGGTCTTAGACATTTGTCGGTTTCATCAGCAAACTGCAGGGAAGTATTCCCATGGTAACTTTTTCAATTTCATCCATGGTAGTTGGTTGATTCCTTCAGTTTGTATGTAAAAAAAATAAATAAATAAACAAGGGCTGGAATCATGTCTGCCTTTTTTTTAAATTTTATTTTTTATTCAATTTATTTAAAATTTTAAAAAAGCAATAAAAGGAGTTTTCCCCTTCCCCCACCCCCACCTCTGGAAACCATGAATCCCCACCCATATTTTCTACATCTATGAGCTTGATTTGTTTTGGTTTTAGATTCTACATACAAGAGAGGCCATGCAGCATTTTGGTACTTGTCTTTATCTGACTTATTTTACTTAACACAATGCCCTGGAGGTCCATTTGTATTGTTGCAAATGGCAAGATGCATCCTTTATCTGGTGAATAGTATTCCATTTTAGATACATACGCTACGTTTTCTTTATCCACTTACCCATCAGTGGACACTTAGGTTGTTTCCATATCTTGGATATTGGAAATAATGCTGCAATGAACATGGAGGTGCAGATATCTTTTTGAGTTAGTTTTTGCATTTTTTTTAATAAATACTCAGAAGCAGAATTTCTGGATCAGATGTTAGTTCCATTTTCAATTTTTCAGGCACCGCCATACTGTTTCCCACAGTGGCTGCACCAATTTACATCCCCACCAGCAGTGCACAAGGGCTGCTTTTTCTCCACGTTCTCGCCAATCCTCGTTCCTGACCCTTTTGGTAGCAGCCATTTTACCTGGTGATACTAATCGGTGTGAGGCGACTTCTCGGGGTGGTCGTGCTGGTCTTGTTCCCAGCTGTTGCACTGGTTCCTATGTGGCCAGGCTATAATTGCTGTCTTAATTAATAAATTGAATGAATGGATATTCTGTCAGGGAATATTTTCCATTCATTAAATTGTTCAACTTTCTATACATTCCCATTTTCTTTTCCTTAAAAAATTGTCATGCATTTTGCTCTTTCTTATTTACAATTTTATTTATACTTTATCTCATTTTGTTGATTAAGTATTTTTAGAAAATAAACTTCTGGACTTATCAAGTTTACTATTTACTTACATTTTTTACAAATACTTTAATTTGGTATAATAATCTTTCTATTTTCCTTAACTTACAGTGTATTTTACTGAAATAACTCGTTTCTTTATTTCTATTTTTGTGAAAGAAAATTACATTAAAAATGACAATCTGAAGCCAGGCAGCTAATGTACCTGGGAGCTGCACCTACAGTGAGTCCCTGAACCCCCACAGTGCTGTAGATTCTCCAACAGAGTGGTAATAACACCTTGCAGGACATCTGTAAAGATTAAATGAGTTAATGCATATGAAGTGCTTAGAAGAGTTTTGGACTCACAAAGAACATTATATGTTACATACCATATTATTTTTAATTTTTAAACAGCAATATAATTTACAACCATAGATATATATCTCAGTAAAGCTTTGAATATATTACCCAGAATACTTTCACATAGTGTCCCTTCATTATAGATTTTAAAGAATCTTTTGAAATTCAATTACTTATTTTACAAAACAGTCTTATGAGTGTAGTTGTCAAAAATTGAGTGGTTTGAATTTATTTAGTATACTTTTGTGACTGGCTCTTGTAAAATGTTATTTATTTTTGTCCTGCTGTTTGTAGATTTATTAAAATTTGATAGTTTTGTGTCATATAATGTTATTACACATTTTTTAAATTAACTGAGACATTACCTATAACATAAGCATATTTGAATTATGCCCAATGGCATATATTGTGGGTTTATAAGATATAAAATGACATATGTTTAGTGAAACAGTTCAAATTTTTACTTTTAAGGCCATCACTTTTGGCGTTAATTCTTTTTAGAATTCAAAATTATTCCCCTTTTGGTCATTCCTTGCCTTTTATTTTATCTTCTATCTTTGTTGTATAGGCTATTTTTAACCTCCTGCCATTTTCAGAGAACTGATGTGATGAAGACCTAAAACTAATCTTAAGTAGAGCTATTTAAATAGCACTGAAATAAACTCAAGAGAGCAGAGAACTTTGAATTTATTCTTTCCCTAATTATCTGCCATAGATCTGATATTATAGTGTAAATGTGGAATATTTTAGATAGTCAGGTATTTCCACAGACATTTTCCAAGTACCCTGCTTTCCTTTCTGTTGCCCAAATTAAATGGCATATAATGCCCCTGATACTTATTTTTATTCTGATAAAAACCTGCTCCCACTGATATTTAAAATTCAGGGACGAGGAGCAAGATAAGCTCTGACACCTGTTCCCATTCTTTCGGTTCCATGAATTTACTGTGGTAATGAAGGGACTGAGAAGGAAGGCGCTGATGACTCATTGGGGTTGGGAAACCTTGGTGAGAAATGGCCTGTCTGAGTCATGGCTGACCCAGAGCCTTGTCTGGGCCCCCTGGTGTGCTCTAAACAATCTCCTGCGACTCATTAAGCCAGGCAGCCTGTCATTCAGCCTTCCTGTCTGTTGGGATAGACTTAGAGGGGGAAAAAAAAGCTACCAGTGTGTTTTCCTATTAACTCTTTGCATGCTCTTTAAGTATAAACTTATCACTGACTTGTTTCTCTTTTGGTGATACTGGCTTTTGTTCTCTTCAGATGGAGGTTCTAAGCATCCATCTTTTTTTTTTTTTTTTAAGATTTTATTTATTTACTTTTAGAGAGAGGGGAAGGAAGGGAGACAAAGAGGGAGAGAAACAGCAATGTATGGTTGCTCCTCACATGGCCCTCACTGGGAACCTGACCTGCAACCCAGGCATGTGCCCTGATTGGGAATCGAACCGGGACCCTTTGGTTCCCAGCCCGCGCTCAGTCCACTGAGCTACACCAGCCAGGGCAGCATCCATCTTTTTCTTACATTCTCATCTTGATTTATTCAGCAATATTTTTAGAGAATAGATCTCTTTATTTAGAATTAATATTCTCTTTATTTTAAAAATGTGTTGTAAATGCCCTCTACAAGTTGCTTTTACATACTTTAATTTATTAATGATTTCTATTTATTTAGTTAGCAAGCTATGTCCAGGGACCCATACTGAATATGTTGAACGTTTTCCCCAGCAAGAATAAGATGTCTATACAATTTGTCTAAGTCTGCTATTAGAGAGTCAAATGCAGTCCTTGGTGAAGTAAATGCTCTTTTTTCTATGCTCTAAATATTTTAAATGGTTTGTAATAATTAAAGTTATAGAAAATGCAATGTACATTTATAATCTGTTTTATGGTTATACCACTTTCAGTCAACTGTCATTTGATGATCATACCCATTATCTGAAACATTTTGTTTGTATTGGACAACCACTTTAGTTTTACCAAATAAACTTAATATCAAAAAATATAAATGATGCCCTGGCTGGCATAGCTCAGTGGACTGAGCGTGGGCTGTGAACCAAAGAGTCACCAGTTTGATTCCCAGTCAGGGCATATGCCTGGGTTGCGGGCCAGATCCCCAGTGGAGGCCATATGAGAGGCAACCACACATTGCTGTTTCTCTCCCTCTCTCTCTTCCTTCCTTCCCCTCTCTCTAAAAATAATAAAAAAAAAAATCTTCAAAAAAAAAGAAACATTGTACATAGGACAATGACACCTCAGTCCTCTACAAAGTAGGCAACTTGGGGCCTCAAACAGTTCTCCCAGCATCTCTTCCATTGCTCAAAACACTCTACAAAATCCTTTGTTCGAATTGCCATCAGCTACCCGGTCATATTTTCCTGAAACTCACCAGTGGCCTGAAATCTCTTCCCTTTCAAAGGTGATTTTAGTTTGGGGAAAAGCCAGAAGTCGCAGGGCACTAAATCTGGGTTATAGAGGGGCCGAGTCACCAGCGTTACCAGTCTGTGTTGATTGCAGCCTGTACATGTTCAACATTCTCAGGTGTTCTGTTTGTTGCAGACCTTCCAGAACATGGATCACTTTCAACAGGTTCTCAGCTGTCGTTGAAGTGTTTGTGCCTCACTTTTATTTGCACTGCACCTATTGCATCATTGCCAAAAGCCTTCTGAATCATTCAAATAGTTTCCACGGAGGAATGTTCATGCTTAACACAAAATTTGATGCAGATTCGTTGCTCTACTCACTCAGTGATTTTGAATGCAATGGCCACACAGCGCACAGGCTCAGTCAGTGGCATCTACCGCCCCCGCTGACTAGTAGAGTGAAGTCGTCATTGTTCACATATGCGCATTCCAGTCCACTCTCCTTATGTGCCAGGTTACATCAATGTCTTGTAAACCATTCTCATTATTTTAACAGACCTCATGTATTTGTGCGTGAAATGGTCTGTCCAGAAAAGGATAAACCCAAAACTAATAAAAATGTTTTCCTAAAAAGAAAGGCAGAAAACAGAAAAGGACAGAAAATGGAGCTATATCTCTCAATGTGCTTTGTTTGGAAGACTTGACTTTGAAAACCTGTAAATTTTTTACATAATGAAAACCTCAGGAGAAAAGAAGCAATGCTTAAATATGGGATCTGTCAATATTAAGTGGGGTTGGAAATTTTCATAAAAGCTGACAATTTTTCTCTTTAAAATATATGTCTAAAATAAGAGCATTTCATTTCTCTGCAACTGAAAAGATTTGACCCAGTAGCTCAACAAAAGAAAACAAAACTAAAGACAAAAAATCACCTCAGTAACCAGATCGTGAGAACTGACTTTCAATTCCCATTAGAACAAAGGTTCCTAGGAAAAATAGTGTATTCCAGGTCTGGAGTTCGAAATGTACAAAATGAGCCTGGGGCATCTTGTGATTGATCACCGCAAAGCTCCTAAGGTCCATGGCACCTGATAAAAACAAACAAATAATAAGTATCCACTAAGCTGCTCCTTCTGGTCAATGACAGGCAATTCAAACACCAGAAATGATGACTGTGATGTAATGTACAAAACTCCATTTCTGATGGCATTCTGAAGGGAGAAGGGAGAAGAACCCACTCAATATTTATGAAAACATGGTTGATAAAGGTTAACAATCAAGCGTGTTCCTTACCTTTCTTCTCAGGAATCTACAGGTCTGGCAGAAATAATACCTGCTTGAGTGCAGTTGGTAGGGTAATAATACGGGTGCAATAATTTACATTTTTAATGTGAACATTTCACCTAAAATATCACATGGTGTGCTTGAGTGTGATATTGTTCTGTTACTGAAGTACATGTTCATGGTTTTTTAATAAAAGGTTTTAAAATAAAAAAGAACAACAGGCTTTATTTGTGCCACACCCTGTGTTTCAGGCAAATCCTGTAGTTTGCAAAGGAAGTTTTGCTCGGTAAAAAAATAATAGCTCATAAGTTCAGGAATCAACTCAAATTAGAAAATCACAATTTTTCACTCCTAATGAAAGAATGTACCTAAACAATGGTCACCAGTAGCTGCAAATACCATTAGGTGACATGTTGTTGAACAATTTTATAATATATATGGATTCAGGCTGACATTATGTGAACCCTCTAATAGCACAATTAGACATTCTGTTCCTTTTTTATGTGATTTAGTTGGATATACACAGCACTTTTTATGAATTATTCTTTTAACTTTTTTTACTTTTCAATTACACTTGACATTTACTATTATGTCAATTTAAGGCTTGTTACAAGATAGTTGTTAAACATTTATATAATTTACAAAGTGATTCCCCTGGGAAGTCTAGTATCCACCTGGGACCCCACATAATAATTACAATATCATCGACTATATTCCCTACGCTATACTTCATAACATCTCCGTGACCATTTTGTAACAACCAATCTGTACTCCCTAATCCCCTTCACCTTTTTCACCCAGCCCCCTCCCCTCTGGCAACCATTAGTTTGTTCTCCGTATCTGAGTCTGTTTCTTCTTTGTTTGTTCATTTATTTTGTTTCTTAGATTCCACACCTAAATGAAATCACATCATGTTTATCTTTCTCTGTCTCACTTATTCCACTTGGCATAAAATCCTCTAGATCTATTTATGTAGTTGCAAACGGTAAGCTTTCATTCTTTTTCATGGTGAAGTGATAATCCATTGTATATATGTACCACTTTTTCTTTATCCAATCAGCTATCTATGGACACATCCATATCTTGGCTGTTGTAAATAATGCTGCAGTGAACATAGCGGTGCACATATCTTTTTGAATTAATGTTTCCAATTTCTTCAGAGAGATACCCAAAAGTGGGATTACTGGGTCATGTAGTAGTTCTATTTTTAATTTTTGAGGAAACTCCAAACTGTTTTTCCATAGTGACTGCACCAATCCGCATTCCACCAGCAGTGCACAAGGGTTCCCTTACCTTCACATCCTCGTCATCCTTGTTGTCTGTGGACTTATTGATGATGGCCATTCTGACCAGTGTGAGGGGGGATCTCATAGTGGTTTCAATTTGCATCTCTCTGATGACTAGTGACATTGAGCATCTTTTCATAGATCTGTTGGCTACCTACGTGTCCTCTTTGGAGAATGGTCTATTCAGGTTGTCTTCCTATTTTTTAATTGGATTGTCTGATTTCTGGTGTTAAATTGTATGAATTCATTACATATTTTGGATATTAACCCCTTGTTAACATTTAGTAGGTTTGCTTTTCATGTTATTGATGGCTTTCTTAGCTGGACAAAAACATTTTAGTTCGATGTAGTCCCATTTGTTTATTTTTTTCTTTTGTTCCCCTTGCCAGAGAAGACATATCCAGAATATACATGTATTACTAAGAGCAATTTACTGCTATGTTTTCTTCAAAGATTATTATGGTTTTGAATATGACATTTTAGTCTTTAATTCACTTTGAGTTTATTCTTGTATGTAGTGTAAGAAAATAGACTTTCATTTTTTTGCATGTATTTGCCCAGTTTTCCCAATACCATTTACTGAAGAGACTGTTTTTACCCCATTGTATATTCTTGCCTCCTTTGTCAAATATTAATTGACCATATAGGCATGGGTTTATTTCTGGGCACCCTATTGTGTTCCAGTGATGTGTGTGTGTGTGTGTGTGTGTTTATGCCAGTGCCATGCTGTTTGGTTTCTATATCCTTGTAGTACAGTTTGCTGCCAGGGAGCATGCCGCCTCCAACTTTATTCTATCTCAAGACTGCTTTGGTTATTTGGCTTTTTTCTTTTTGTGGTCCCATGCAAATTTAGGATTATCTGTTCTGTTTCTCTGAAAAGTGCCATTGCTATTTCAATAGAGAATGCATTGAATGTGTAGATTGTTTAAGATAGTATGGATATTTTTAACAAAGTTAATTCTTCCTGTCCATGAGCATCGTATATGCTTCCATTTATTTGTGTCTTCTTCAATCTTTTCCTTCAATGTTTTATAATTTTCTGAATATTTCTTCCTTGGTTAAACGTATTCCTAGGTATTTTATTTTTTGATGCAATTGTAAATGGGATAGTTTTCTTAAATTTCCTGGTAGTTCGATATTGTTGTGTAAAAATGCAACCAATTTCTAAATACTAACTTTGTGTCCTGTTACTTTGCTGAATTAATCAAGTTTAATAGTTTTTGGTGAACTCTTCAGGGTTCTCTATATAGAGCATCATGTCATCTGCAGATAATGACAGTTTTATTTCTTCTTTTCCAACTGGATGCTTTTTATTTCTCTTTCTTGCCCAATGGCTGAGGCTAGGACTTCCAGTACTACTACACTGAATGAAAGTGGTGAAAGTAGACATTCTTATCTTGTTCCTGATCTTAAGGAAAATGCTTTCAGCTTTTCACTGTGGAATATGATGTTAGCTGTGGCTTTGGTCACATATGGCCTTTATCACGTTGAGCTGCACTCCCTCCACTCCCACTTTTCTGAGAGTGTTTACCATAAATGGGAGCTCGATTTTGTCAAATGTTTTTTTATGAATATCTTGATAAAAACAATGTACTTAAATTCCTAAGTCACATTTCTAGTTAGCAAAAAGTTGGAGGCTTAGGTGATCACAGTCAATGGTATAATGAAGGTACAATCCACCAAATCCAAAACTGGGTAAACTCACATTACAAGTACCTAGTGTTTTAAAGCAGCAAACAAGCAGACAGCTTAAGAGGGAGAGGGGGCTTACTACAAACACACACACACACACACACACACAAACTGCTACATCAGAAATGCCAACATCACACGTGCCTGTAGGAGAATATTTAAATCATATCACGGTGTTAAGAGACCTAAGTCAGCACATGCACAAAGGTGTAATCATTGTGTATTATTAACAATCGGACTTGCAAACCACACCTCCCTTTAGTAACCACTGACACTGTTGTTGCAACGAAATTAATCCCTCACTTCAGATATTTTACAATTGACTTGTGGAAACAGATTATTATATAAGTAATGGTGGAAGTAGAATTACTGTAAACTCAAAACCAACCTTGAAATCATGGCTCTGCAATTGAAAGTCTCTGAGCTTTTTTCCACATCTGTTAAATGGCAAGTACTTTTTGCTTAACACACAGGGTTGCAAAGGAAGACTGCATGAAAGAATGTATTTAAAGTACATATCTGCAAACCTCAAAGTCTTTGTAAAAAGAAATAATAGCCATGTTGTATATGTAATAGCCACAAATGAATGGAATGAATAGTCAACATACCTGGGGATTTGGCAGAGGGAATCATATTAAGTTTTAAGGGGAGTTTATGCAAGTTTTCTTGGAAGGTCAGCCCCAGGGATCTTGCCACGTGATTCCAGGTTTCCGTTCTGCCTCTAGGGCTCTGCATGCTTGATAGACCAAACAATTGTTTGCTACATCCAGAATGAATAGGAATAGTGTGCTGATAAGGCAAGTTAGAGTTCCTATTGAGCATTTAGATGGAGACTTGACGATGGGATAAAAATGTCTGTGGTTAGGTTAATGGGCATGCTACTATGTTATTCGAGCTTTCATATTGGTTTTTTTCTCTTCAATTAACTAATTTCCTTTCTCTCTTAATATTATTATGTTCCTAATAAGGCAAAGAAATTTTAACTGAAAACATGGAAAAATGCTGCTCCCGATAATGAGCAGAAATAAATACAATTTTTTGACCTTTTATTAAATACAGTTTTTATAAATAAAGGAGTCATAAAATTTTTCATCTTTATACGTATTTTTCTTAATGAAAACATCCTAAGGTACTAAAGACTCCTATTATTATTTAGTAACAATTCTTATATTTTACATTCCTATAGCAAAAATCCATACATTGCTTTCAATCAAAATGCAATACTTCCTATTTTTTTCCTTGAGTCTTACAAACATTTTTATAATGTTAAATGACAATTTCCTTATTATAGAGAATAGCCTATTTTAAAATGTCATGCGTTCCTCCACGAAGAGGACAAAGTTCTTCATTGTTTTGTTTTTACAAGTTGATCGTTTCAATAAATCATTGGCACCCACGGGTAACAGCTCCTGTGCCCATTTTCCCCGAGAAAAATGAGAAGCCACGAGCCACTTTCGGTCACAGTTAACCGAGACACGTGCCTAAATCCCTTCGCTCTGGCCCCGGCTGCTGGCTGGGAAGGACGTAGGCGACCCGCTGCCTAGCCGGAGCGCGGAGCGTCTCCAGCAGCGCAGGGGTTAGACACATGCGCACGATTGGTCTCTTTGTGTGCACCGGGAAGGGCTTGGCGCCGAGCCACACTTCTTCACGGGGCAAAGACCTGGAAGGCGAGCCCGTGCCCAGGAATAAAAATGCACTGTAAACATGGCCCTTGCAATACCCAATTGTCTCGCTCCCGATTGCCTCTTTCCTTTGAAGCATCCCAGCCGCCGGCCCTTTCCCGGGGTCCAGTTAGGAGTGGAGATTAAGAGCCCCAGAATGAGGAGCTGGTGCTCAGGAATCCGGCACCGGGAGCGCTGTGGGCCAGGGAGCCGGGTGGGAGCAGCCGGGCACTGGAAGGGGATGCGGTGATGGAGCGCGTCTGGCGAGCGACTCCCAGCCCAGCCACCCCGCGGGCTGTGGGGGGGGCGGGGGAAGGGAGCCACGCCGGCAAATCGGCCCGCCCCCCGCCCCTTTCCTCCCCCCGCGCCGGGGATCCGAGATGGTGCGCTGCGGCCGGCTGTGCGCGGAGTGAGGGGCCAGCCCGTGGGAGCTGCAGGGGTGGCGGGGGCGAAGGTGGGGACCCGCACGCGGAGGGCGGGAGCAGCTTGCGTCGCCAGGCCGTGTCCCTGTCCCCGGCCGCCCTGCCACCCACCCCCTGTCCCCGCCGGCGGGAGCTCGGGGGCACCAGGCGGAGGCGCGCTCCTGGCGGCGGCTGGCTGGATGCGGGACCGGCGCGGACCCAGCGGCAGACGGCGGCTCTGGACTCTCGGAAGCCGAGCGCGCTGGCATGGCCTCCAACTTTAACGACATAGTCAAGCAGGGCTACGTGAAAATCCGCAGCAGGAAGCTGGGGGTGAGTGGCTCGCTTGGCTTTCTCCTTCCCCAGCGCCCGCCTGGCTCGGGCCAGCGGAGCGGGGGGCTGGGAGCGGGGACTGGCGCGGGACTCGGGCAGCGCCCGCAGACAGCCTGCTTGTTGCTGGGCGTCCCGGGCCGCACCTGCCTCGAGCGCTCTGCATGCCGGGCTGAGGGCTCCGGGAGCGTCCGGGTCCCCATCTCCCTATGCACCAGGTTGGTTTGGACCCAGACGGAGAAGTCGTGTAGACGACAGGGACTGTCAGATCTGAGATGAATGTGCCCTGAGGGCGGTTCATACATGGCGCGACCGACCGTGGTCTGTTCTCAAAAGTGTGCGGGGGTAGACAGACCCGCCGGGGTGTGTGTCTTTGGAATCACCATTTCCTGGTTCCCGCTTCCCAAGCCCATTTCGAAATTCTCTTGATGCCCAAGCAGCACCGCGCATCCCTGCCGCCGACTCCAGCGACTCGAGTGAGCCCGGGCCATGTGTGCGCCCGGACAGGTGCACCTGAGCCCGGGTGCGGGCAGGTGTGTGCTCGCGGCCGCTGGCACAGGAGCATCCATGACAGCAAAGTTTATGGAGACCTTTTCATAGTTTTGTTTTGTTTTTCTTGAAAGATGCTCTTTGCCTGACATGGGCAGAAACAGTGTAGATCCCGGGGGTTCGGAACTTCTCTAGTGACTAGACGAGGAGGTAAGAAAGACCCGTGCACGGTCGTGGAGGTCCCAGGGTGTGAACAGGAGCGGGCAGGAGAGGAGGGGCAGCACCTGAGCTGAGCCCAGTCCTGGGGGACGTGGGCAGAGGTGGGAGCAACTGGCACGAGATTTCCGGAAACCACACGGTAGAGGTGGGCACTGGATCCCTACCTGGGCCGGCTAAGCCGGGGCAGGAAGGTAAACACCAGCTGCGGGCGAAAGGTGCCCGATTTTTGGATTCCTGGGATATCTGTCTACCTCACTGTTCCCAAAGTTCCTGCTCCTAAAGCTCCGGAATTTGGGGGCAAAGCAGCCTTGGACGAGAACATTCCTTACGTTTCCATCTGAATGGAGGAATACTACAATTGGGAAAGGGGGGGAAAGGAGGGAGACCCTCATTAATTTTATCACCAAGAAAAAAATGAGAGAGATGAATTTAGCTTTAGAACATTGAACTAAGGTAGGGCAAAGTCCCTAAAAGAGGAAGGAACCCCAGACACCCAAAAGGAGTCGCTTTGTGGGGAGTGGGTGTTGATGGACTCACGTGTTGGAAGCCGGGGAAAAGCCGGCTTGCCTTTTTGGGCTCCCCCTTCTGGGTTTCGCGTTCAAGAGGCAGATTGCCCCCCAAGGACACAAGGAACCGGACCTGGAACTTGGGCAAATCTGCAGAAGAAGGGAGTATGAAGCCCCTCCCCGCAGTCTGGCGCGGGAGGAGGAGGTGCAGACACTCAGCGGGGTTTCGGGAGCGGCTCTTGGGTAGAAGAATGCGCCCTCCTCTTTTCCCAGGAGATAAGAAAGAAGCCACGTGAGAAGCTGCAGATGTCCAGGCAGGAGGCGGACGGCTTCTCCGGGAAGCAGGGCTACGACCCGTCTCCCGCACAGCCACCATCCGAGGAAGGCGATGCGGAGCCAGAACTGGAGGCCAGAGCCATTTCAGGAACTTGACCTTTGAAGCCTTTCCTTCTCCCACGTGGTGCTTATTCATCATTCTTGTTCTCCCGTGTTCTTGGAATCTCAACGGTGTCTGACGCCTCAAATATCAGAAGCTCCTGGATGGTTTAAGTCCCCAGGGACGTGCGCGCGCTTCGGGGGAGCCACGGTGCACGTGAAAATGAGACCACGGAGTGCAACAGCACAGAGGACTCCTCCCTGTGCACTTGGCCCTGGGGTCTGTTGGATTCCTACCCCACGCGAGCTTTCCTGGATTACATACAAGAGAAGCAAATGCGTAACCTAATTAAAAGATAGGATCCAAGGGAGGAACACTGAATGCTTCTTGGGTAACCATGGCATTGTCAGCCTTTGAAATGCCGTTTTAGAATCCCATCTCCCCTAAAAATGCGTGGGGATGTGCAGTGCTTCCCTTTTCAAAGCTGCTCTTCCTATACACGCTGTTGAGAGTTATGCCTTTGTAAGGCACAGCCTTCCTGGAAAACAATAAAAGCAGTTTGATACACAGAGGAATTACCTCTGTTCCATTTGTACTTGGGAAATGTGAACTTCACAGAGGTCAGTGTTGAAACAGTTTTGTTGTTGTTTTAATCTTCAAATATTAAACTCAATCAACCTTGACTCTTTGGGAGAATGTTATTTATTTAAAGAAAAACGTAGAGATGCTTCTATTGAGAATATTCTAGTGTTCACAAGGGTGAATCCAAATGACAAAACTTCACACACATGTTTCTAGGGAAGCTTGGTAAGTGGGCCCCATGCAATAAGAAAACTCTAACAATTGTTGCCTTAAAAAGAGAAGGTACAGGCATACCCAAAATTATGGAAATAGGAATTACATAAACATTTATTTTCATGATTAATGTATATTACTAATTTTATGGACTTAGAACAGTGGAATAGTTTCTAATAGAATAGTTTCCCCAAACAAACTATTTTTAACTCAAAAGATACATGATGATTCTTCTATGGTTCATGTTCAAAACCAAATTTCAAAATTAAAATAATTCTAATGAACTAGGTACAGGTATTTGATTTCTTAAGGACATGTGCTTTCAAATACCTAATTTTATAAAATTCACATGGGATTGAAAAAGGCCCAAGTAGGAGGCCAGTTGAATCAGAGACTATTATGACGTGAAAACACATTTGGAGATGAAGTGTTCTCATGTACCTGTTACTCCCCACACACCAGTGCTCAGTGTTGTCCTGTGTGGGGGCCCCCACCCCTCCCTTACCCAGGAGCCTCCAAGGCGAAGAGTTTTCTCAGACCTTCTAGTGCTAACTGCTGAGGACAGCGTCTTAGCCGACTATCTGGGCAAAGTAGAAGTGTTAAAAATTTTTTTGAATGTTTGCTCTGAAATTTGTCTCAACTAGTTCATCAGCTTTTCCTCCTTTATGGAAATAATGCTGAGGAAAAAAATGTTCCCAAATTTTATCCTTGTCCTTTAAAAATGTCTATTAAATCATTACATTTTTTAAGGTATCAAATCATGAAAAGCGTTGTATAATGACCTAACTCTTATCATCATTTCTTTAAATTCTGTATTCATTCTTTCCTTATAACATATCACCGTTTCCATGAATACAGGGTGGGGCAAAAGTAGGTTTACAGTTGTGAATGTGCAAACAGTTTATTCTTGCATAATTGTTTATTAATTGCTGTATGATTTTCCATGGGAACAGCTGTAAACCTCCTGTTGCCCCTCCTTCTATGCAACACGCCTGGCTCATGGAGACCCCAGCCCTTGGCCACTGATACTGGTATTTCTAGACAGCGGACACGGACTTGACTTGCCACAATGAAGGGACATCATTATTTTGGGAGTATTTCATACTTGATGTCACCTCTTTGGGATAGCACTTCCTTGCTTCGGGCAAACTACTTTGCCAGGTTTTGTATTTGATTCAGTCAAAGGACGAAGGTGCAGCCAGGTTTTAATTCAGAGCAGCTGCTTGAGTGAAGGTGTTTTAGAGCCATCCGATGGGCAAACGACGGGCCTGGCTGGATGGGCATGAGGCCACGGCAACCGGAGGGGAGGTTGCTAGGGTGTCCCCTGCAGGCGGCCCCTGCAGGGAGGTGCCAGGCTGCCATACTTCCTCACCTGGGCTCCGGGACCTCCTTGTCTGTGCCAGACTAGCTCTTCGCTGTCAATCTTTAAAGTGTCACCTCGATTTGTGGGAGATACCAGAAGCACAGATAATATGACCTAGAAAACACTCCAATTCTGGACCTTCCATTGTATAGGGCCTGACACAGATACACCCTTTTTTTTTATTACAAAATCTTTTATTACAAAGTCATAGGCATATAGTTCTGTAACATAGCAATTTCTCACTCAAGCATACCATGTGACACTTTAGGTGAAATGTTCAAATTAAAAGTATAAATGATTACACCCATATTGTTACCCTACCAACCACACTCAAGCAGGCCTTACTTCTGCCGGATCCTGTAGCTATCTCACCAGTTTCCAGCCTTAAATAAATTTCATGTGCTTCTAATGCCTGTTGCATGTGCTGGGGCGCAAGGACCCCTGCATTGGGCCTCGCCCCCTTTCTCGCCATGTGTTTCCCTGACTCCCCCCATCCTCCTGCTCTTCCTGTCCCGACCATTGCCATAGCTCGCCCCATGCACTTTCTTCATATCCCATCCTCGTTCCCTTGGATCCTTCCTTAGTCCTGAGCCCTGCAGTTTTACCCCCACGTCTCCAAAGACTTCTCTAAAGTAACTATTTTAAACTTTCTTCTCACCTCCAGTCTCCATGTGTGCATGCCCAAATTTCTAAGAAACTTGTCCTGCTTGGTATCTGTCGTGCATCTCAAGCCAATGAATGAGTCCAAATAGAACATACTCTTCTTCCCGAACTAGCCACTCTGTCACATATGAACATACGTAAGTTGATGCTTCTCTCAGCATTGCTCCTTGTTTAAACAAGATTCAGTATCAGATCTCAGACACAATACCAGATCTTTCCTTTCTCTGAGTCACTACATACAACCAAATGCCACATCTTATTGGTCCCACCTGGGAGTGTCATCTGTGGTCTCTTTCCAGTTAAAATTTCGCTTCTATAACTTTAGGTTCAGATGTTGATGGGACTTCCCAATGGTCCTTTTTACTGCCTGCCTGCTCGATTACCTTTGTAGTCCTGCCAGAGTAATTTTCCTAAATTTCAGTTTGAAACATATAATTCCCCCTCTTAAGTTTTCCCATGGTTTCTCATTACCTAGAGTAATAATTAAAACTTAAACTTGTAATTCAGAGCTATCCACAATACCTACCATTGTTTCATTTAGGGATTTAAAAATTATGTAATATCCCAAGCATACTGGAAATTACACAGACTCATATTACAAACTACCCATATTTTACCAATATTATCACAGTACCTTTTTCTGATTTAAATTTTTAAGATAGAAAAATGCTGAGTTGAAGACCCATTTGAATCTCTTGCCACTGAACATGCTCCACAGTTTTATTCAGTATTTCTGTTTTCCTATATTTATCCAGTTTGTTTATGTCCATGGTTGTATTGCCTTGTGTTGCATGGAAAAACCACACTGTTGATGGACATTTATAAGGTTTTTCTGTTTGTGTTTCAATAAATGCACGTACATAATTCTCTTTGATCACATGCATTCAGGGTATGTGATGTGGGTAAAGGTAGAGTTGTTGGTTTTTAAAACATGTGCATTTTAACTTTACTAGAAGTTTTCAGATTGCTCAAAAGTAATTGTTCTAATGGATAAGCCCAGAAACAATGATATGAGAGAACTTCTTTTATCATATCCTCAACAGTAATTGACACTGCCATATTTCTTGAACTTATAAAATATTTCAGGCAGAGAATATAAAACTTTTATTAAAATAATATTTTGCTATATTTTCTTTAGATTTAAAAATATATTATAAAATGGATAAACCTGAAGTCATACATCCCAATATAGTAACTTCAGAAGCAAATTTATACTTGTAACTCTATGCATATAGTTTTTCTATATTTATTACATTTTTATATTTCTTTAATATATGCTCTTGCTTCATATAGTTTCAAATTTATATAATCAGAATCATACATTATGACTTCCTGAAACATATGTTTTTGAGATATGATTTTGGTATATCGAGTTCTAGTTTATTAATTTGATTTCTGTATGCTTTTTCTTTGTATAAATACCTCACAGTTTGTATTTCCTAACGAAAATGTGCAAGAGTTTCTTCAGGCTATGCTCAGTGATGGATTTGCTGGGCACAAGTAGGTCCATGCTCACGTCTATGCCTCCCGAGTTCGCTCCACATGCTTCCCCACTGGGCCCCCTTCTCTCTGCTTGCTCATCAGCACCCGGTGGGGTGAAACATTTTCCTCCCTTGGATAAATGAGTGTTTTAAAGTTGTACTTCCCTGAAGTTTAAACATGTTTTCATATGTTTATTGACACATTTATTTCTCAGGTTTGTGAGTTACCTCTTAAGTTTCACAGCCCATCTTTCTGTGTGATATGAATGTGCAAGAGTTCCGCCTCCTTTTTGACTATTCCCCTGCAGTTAAAAACTATACAATGATCTACACCTGTGTATGGCTTGTCTTTAATTTTCCTATGGTCCCCTGTGTCTTACTGATATTTGAAATTTTGGTAAAATCGACTTATTTATTTTCTTTGTGGCTTATACTTTTTGCGTCTTATTTAAAAAGTCATTCTTCACTGTAACATAAAATTACTGTTTTCTATTCTATTCTGTTGTTTTCATACAAATCTGTATACACTAACATTTGTAATTACTTTATTATTGTTCAATTATAGTTGTCTGCATCCTCTCCCCACCCCTTCCCCCACCCCCTCCAAACCCACCTCCCTCCCCTGCTTCCACCCTCCCCCTTGGTTCTGTCCATGTGTCCACTATAGTAGTTCTCAAAACCCTTCTCCCCATAGTCCCCTCCCCCCTCCCCTCTGGCTATTGTTAGATTGTTCTTAATTTCAATGTCTCTGGTTTCATTTTGCTTGCTTTGTTCTTTTGTTGATTATGTTCCAGTTAAAGGTGAGATCATATGGTATTTGTCCCTCACCGCCTGGCTTATTTCACTTAGCATGATGCTCTCCAGTTCCATCCATGCTGTCGCAAAGGGTGTAAGATCCTTCTTTCTCTCTGCTGCGTAGAATTCCATTGAGTATGCACTAAAATTTTTAATCAACCTATAGTTCATTCTTATTTTTAGATTTAAGTTTGGAATCTCTTTGTCTTCATATGGAATAGCAGTTTTATACCTCCATTTGTAAAATGTGCTTATCCACGACCTTGGTAAACAAGTTCTACTCTTTTGTGTTTTCAAATTTGTACTTCCAATATTTTGTTTATTTACTCTTATGTACTTAATGATTTTGTTGTTGTCTGAATCATTTCTTTTGTTTTAAATGAGATTTTCTCTGGTCACTGCTGGTTTGCACGGAAGCTGCTGTTCTTTTCATACTTGGTATCTAACAGCGATTCACTCACTGGATGTTGACTGTTTGGAGGTCTTGCTGTGTGCAGTCCCCATGTAGGCAGCCAGGGTACGTCAAAGCAGGGAACATGGATTTTAAGTTCTAGGAGCACGTAAAATAAGGTATCAGGAAAGTAAACCGACCAACTTACACGTGCCTTTTGCAAGGGAAGATGGTGAGACAAGTAGAAGACAACACTGCAGTTGAGAACCAAAAAGGCTCCTGAAACATGGAGACACTTGAGTTAGTTGTGATGAAGAAGCAGAGCTCATTAGGTGGGTGTGGAAGAGGTACTGGGCAGGTAAACAGAATAACCTGGGCAGGTAAATAGGCTCACCTGGGCAGGACAAAGGGATCATGGATAATCTTCATGCGTTTTGTTTTACTACATGTATTAAAAATAGCGACTGCATTTAAGTATTGTTTCTTTAAAGCCACAGCTGTTAGATAATAGGAATCTGTTAATATACATATAAATTATAATAACCAAAGAAAAGGAAATGAAAAAGAACCTGTAAATATATTACAATTAAACACCAAAATATTCCATACTAAAGGTTAAATTTAGTGAAACTTTTCTCAAAAAATTATTAAACTAAACCAGTTCATTGCTGAAATTCTGAAGTGTTTTAAAAGACCCCAAATCTATCGATAAACTGATTGAAGAGTGAAAATTACTTTAAGCTGATTGTTTAATAGGTGTGCATATTTCTCTATTTAAGCAAGATTTCAATATGTAAAATTAATCCTAGTCTCACTTCAGTTAATTAAATAGTGACTACAGGCAGCAGGAATACGTTGGTTGGTGCTGATGCCTAGAAATTAGAGTTCAGAGTCGATATGTTTAAACTCTCCCTCCAAAAGAGAAAAAGACAAATTATTAATGGAAAAAAATACAATGTTATTCAAAGCATATATTAATACAATTTTAAAATATTCATTAAAAAACACTTATTTGTGCAGTGCTTAAAATATAGCAAATGAATTAAGCTAAAGAGTAGCTCTCTAATTATAGATAAAGTGAGTGTGCCTTATACTTTCTGGCCAAGTAAGGGTTATTAAATCAAGGCTTTAAGGCTGTGGGGATGTCTACTTGACCTTGGTAGGCAGTTATTTACTTGCTTTAATGGTTTTGATTATTGCCAAGTCATGGAAGTGGCAGCTTGCAGAAAGAGTGGTGTAAGTAAAATCATAGACTCTGCCTTCTACTCACTTAGTTTTATTCAAAGAGTTTGATTGTGTATGTGTTCTACTGGGTTTGAATCTACTTTGTCAATGTTAATACACTTGGAATTTATTTTTAAAATGAAGTAGAACACATCCAGCTTGTCTAGGGGATCTGTTAGCTCTGTATTTGTCAATGCTCACTGACCACTACTTGTTCTTGGAGAACAGGTAATAATACTCCCTTAGAAAGCAGGCTTCAATTTTCCATCCTGAATTTTTTTTTGAGATTCAGTGAAATATTTTTAAAAATTATTATTTCATTTAATGACAAAAAATAATAGTTTTGACTTCAGGGAAGCTTTCTCTCAGATATTTTGCAAGAACCTCTGTCTAGCACATTGCAATAGAATGGGCAGGGGAAGTTAGAGGTGACTTTTAAGTGAACGACGATTTATTTTTTTATTGTATCCAATTGTGTAAGTTAATTAGAATGTAATTAAATATTTTAAACCAAAATTGCAGCCAGAATTATCGCAGATAATGCTAAATGGCATATCCATCCAGGGCTGACGGGGTACTTGAGACTGTAGTGCAGCTGCGTTTGCCTGGAGGGGTCCCGCTGCTGGTCTGCGGGCAGGACCCAGCGAGGCTCGGTGCACACGGGGGTTTGGAGACTTTGCTCCATGTCTTATGTACACACAGTGGAGAATACACACAGTCTTTCCCTTTCAAAGACCTGGGTAAAACTAGTTTGGAGAGAAAGGTGGAGTGCTTCTTCTCAGGGACTATTTAAATATGTAGCCGCTTATATGACACTGATGTAACCAGCGAGAGCACAAATAGGGAGTGACCTGCAAGAATTTCCCATGGGGGATTTTGTCACATATTTTCCTAAGTATTTTTTGACGGCAGATTTTCTATGTTCTGTAAATTGCTGCCGAAGCATGGTGAACGTCGGAAGAACACTGGGTGCACTTTCTGTGTAGCAAGGTTTCTTATTTACACCTTCTTTTCCCACTGGGGCCATTCCGTTTCTTATCGTATTGTGCCCTTTAACTATTTCTTACCGACTTTCGTTCTTTTCTCAGCACAAGTAGGTGAGGATGCCTCCGATTCGATGGGGGAGCTTGGGAGGATCTTGGCATGCTGGTGGAGGGTGGGGACCAGGTTCATAGCCAGGGAGAGCTGTGCTGGAAGCCTGTTTCCGGTTTTTCACTCATTCCACAGTGACCCTTTGACCTCGAGCCGTCCTGGTGGCGGAGTCGTTAATGTCTCTGTCAGGTGATCCCATGGGATCTTGGATGAACTGCTTAAACGCATTGATCTTAAAATCATTCTCCCCTTTACAACGGTGAAGAGGCTCAAAAAAAAAAAAAAAAATGAAAGGAGACCGCACCTGCGCACAAGGGGGCATGCACAGAGGTCCTCCCCCGGAGGTCTACTGGGATTGCCTTGGCAGATACCCGCGCGAGGGACTGAAGAGGTTGGGGCTGGCACAGGGAGGTGCTGAACCTCTCGGAGTTGGAGCTGTGGCTGCAGCCTGCTCCTCAGGGACCTCAGGGACCTCTGATACTGGGATGACTCCAGAGAGGTGTCACAAATTGGGGCAAGGAAGCCAGCCTTCCCATCCCACATGCCAGTCAGAGCCTCAGGGTGTCTCACTCCAATTCGTTACCCAATTATGTTTAAGTCCATGTCGTCATCGATCTATTAAATATTTATTCATCTGCTGGAGACAGACAGATGAGACATGGATCCTTCCATTAAGGAATCTCATGGAACCGGTGGGGATGGTCTATAACTACTCATTTTTGTGGAATCTTAGCAAGCTCATGATGAAAGAGAGATGTTTTGTGCGTATCAGGGCACAGAGCGGGGCATTTCCATTAGAGAGTGGGTGTGGGACGGGAAAGGATGCATGGAAGATGTGGATGCGGAACTGCGGCTTTGATTCAATAAATGGATTGATGATGAAGTGGTAAGAAGCTCAAGTTGTAGAATAACATTAAATATTCTCTTTGCACTTTAATAAATCTATTTGTATTATTTTATTTGCTTATTTTTGCCTAAAATATTTCCAATTTATTATTTTTTATTTTTAAGAAATATATATTATTTGCATACAATTTTAAGTGCGTATTCCCTCCCTTTTTTGGTTTTATCCCTCTGAGGTCCATCTACTCCTTCTTTCTCTTTGTTTTTCATCAGAGATGTAAAGACAATGTTTAAGATAATTTAGCGTCATATTTCTTCATTCTTTGACATAAAACTAAAGTTAGCACACAAATTTTCTTCTCTTTCTGATTTTGCATTCTATTCTAACTTATTAGGGCCTTTTATATCTATATTCTGTCTTATGGAGTTCTGATATCTTTTAAAACCTCTATGTTTGTATTCATATATTATTAGATATCATATATTTATATATAGTTCTACACTTAAATCTACGTGGTATCCACATCACAGCCTCCCCGTTCTCAAGCCTTTATTTTGATACATATATTGGTCAGCTGGCTGTCACCAGTAAATGGCTGTTCTCAGGAAGATAGGGAGAGTAGCCATGAGCGAATTCTCCTGCACACTGCGTACATGGGAATGTCTGCCTGGGACTTTTATACTTGAAAGAGAACTTGATCCCAACTCTAAGACATTCTGGAAAAGGCACAAATCATCGAGACAGTAAAAAGATCAGCGGTTTCCAGGGTTTGGGGGTAGTCAAACTACTCTGTGCTATTATGATGATGCATCCATGGCATTATACATTGTTGGAAACATAGAATGTACAACACCAGAGTGGACCTTAACGAAAACTATGGGCTTTGAAGACAAAAGAGAACTTGAGCTTGAGTATGATTCTTGGGTTACAGTTTTTTTCATTGAGCCCCTTCTGGCATTGACGCTTTCTGGGGAGAACTTTGGTTTGTCGGCCGTTTCACTTTTCAACACAAACTGCTTTTTCTTCTCGGATTTTCATTCTTATTAAACAATATGTTTTCTTTCCCTTGACTCTGGAAAACATTGAACGTGCAACTAGAAAAGATGGACTTTGTTTGAAGTTTCTCTCTTTGAAGGGGAAAGCAAGTGTACAGTGTCCACACGAAGCTTCACTGCGCGTCCCAGTGGCGACAAGAGTGGGAAGCTCTGGAAGACCTCACACCCGGCTCTGGGATGCCCAAAGGGCTCATTTGAAAACCACTTCACTGCTTTAAGCATTTGAAATTACAATAGAAGACAGAAATACGCTGTAGTTGAACTTTTCAAAATAATTCTATATACCTTCTTTTTCCTGGCACATTTTGTGTTTTTAAAATTCATATTAAATCACTCCTAATAGTCAAAAAGAAAAATTACCCTTATAGCAATACCCAATGATATTGAAGTAACATTTCATGGCAGGTATTATTATAATACTGTTACTCTCAAAAATAGAGTCGAAGTAGGACAAATTACTGTACCAGGGCTTACTTTTTGAAATTCTGTAGTTGTTCCTTTTCTCTCCATTGTATCATCTTGTGATAGGTATTTTACAGACACTGGAAGCCAGGAGAAAATACATTTCATACGTCCTCTCCATATATAACATCAATTGATGTACAATTTAATCGGAATGGCTTTGAACAACATTTCTTATAAAGAAAAAATTGTAAAACCGTACCAGACTTACCCCCAATGACTCATTCAAGCATGGGTAGCCTAGATAACTTGAATTTACAAGTTATTTCTGAATCAGAGGATTCTATTCTTTGGCCCACCAGAACATGCATAGGGTGATGTCACAGTAAATGCAGATACAAATCGGTTATTCTTTTTTATCATGGAAACATCAGTGGCCAGGGGACCATACATAGTCATTGTTCACTGAACAGCCAGGGCGGGTGAGAAGCACTCCGGGGGTTCTGTGAAATAGAGAGGGCGCAGGTAGAAATGCAGCACCCGAATGTGTAATGTGGCGCCCAGGGTTTAGAGGGCCTTAAGAAAGACACAGAAAAGTATTTTCACTGCTGAGAGAAAAGGCCAAATCATTCTAGCTGGAAGGGGGGCAGAGTTCAGAAAAATACTTTAGAAAGGAGATAAGGCTTAAGCTGAGGATTAAAATATGGTTACCCTGGGGTACGCACAGATGGGGTGAGAGAACAAAATAAAGGATTCAGAAGATTTGCATAATCCTAAATTGTGTACACACTCTGCATAATTAATCAGTCTTTCTTTTACCTTGTGGTTTATTGATACTTTTTTAAAAATTTCACCATTCATGTTATTTTGTACTTGTTTTATTCTCTTTCCTTAAAATACAGTACATTTGCCCATCTTACGAATGCTCACAAATCACCTGTTATATGCTTTTAATTTTTAGCTATCTTGAAAAATTCTGAATATGCTTGGCAAGTTATTTTTCAGCAGTAGAAATTTAATTTCTTCTTGATATTTGTTTACATGCTGATTATTGTCTTAAAAAGTACTTGCATTTTCTCCTCATAGCAAATATCGTGGTTTGTAATTATATTTATATAAAGAATATATATTTTCTTAGTGTTGCGCTCACCTACTAGCTAAGCTCCCTGAGGTTGGTTAGGGACCACCTCCATTGTCCTCACTTCGTTCTCATAACACAGGATGGCCCGTGACAGGTGCTCCGTAAATATTTGTTGAATTAATACACAAATCAATGGAGTACAAAGGTTTCTTCACACTGATTTTATCTAAAACTAATGACAATGAATCTATTCTTTTCAATTGGTGTAAAGAGGACACATGGAGGGTAGTCTACTTCACAACAAATGTATTAGGAGATTCAGGGTCTGAATTAAAAAAATTGGGTGCTGTAGAGTTCTGAAAATGATTTTTTTCATACTGATTATTAAAATTTCTATATTTATAGAAAGATTTAAGTGTCTGAACACGCACATGGATTACCTGTGAATGCATAGCTCCTCTCTCACGCCCTTAGGAGATCTGGTGAGGGTTTCATAGCTTAGTGGCCAAGTGCACAGATTCTACAGCAAGACCATCCCAGGTTGATGCCTCACTCCTCTCTGGCACTTCCTGGCAATGGTGGAAATTCACCTCCTCTTTCTTCTCCACTTTTCTCTTCCGCAAAGTGGTGTTGGGGTGAAGACTCAATCAGTCAAATCGTTTGGAAAAGTGATGCCAGTCCAGTGCTATAACAGGATGTATAACTGTGATATTATTATTGGTACCAGGGGCCCCCACTCTCCTGGCCACAACTGTCTAGGGCAGACGTTATTCCTTCTAAGCTGGAGAGATCTGACTCCCTAGCTGCTTTTCGGATGCCTCTGCCTATGAAAGAATCGTTGTTGGAGTGCCACAGGTGTTCCACTTGTTTCCAAATTCTACTAGCTGACTTGATGGTGCTGTAGATAAAGTCTAAACTCAATGTGACTTCAAGACCATTCAGGACCTGTCTCTGCCTCTCTGGCATTTCCCTCTGCACTACACTCTCTAGGCACATAGACTTGCCTGCTCCTGACTCTGTCTTATGTCAGCAAGTTGCTCCCTACACATAGATCTGCAGTATTCTTTTTTAAAGATTTTATTTAATTTTAGACAGAGGAAGGGAGGGAGAAAGAGAGGAAAAGAAACATCAAGGTGTGGTTGCCCCTCATACCCAGGCATGATCCCTGACTGGGAATCGAACTGGAGACCCTTTGGTTCACAGGCCAGCACTCGTTCCACTCAGCCACAGCAGCAAAGGCTAGACCTGCGGTATTCTTCCTGCTGCATTTGCCAATTTAAATTCTCAGGTATCACCTCCCCTGGAGATGGTGACCTAAGTCCAGGGTAGAGCTTTGTAGTACATTTTAAAATTGGGAACTGAATCCTCCAACATTCTTCATTATCATGATTGTTTTGGGTATTTGGGGTTACTGACGATTCCATTTTGAGTTTTGAATGATATAAATGTTTGCAAAAGGCCAATGGGATTTTGATAGGAATTGCAATGGCTATGTAGATCACTTGCTGGGGTTGATGAACATGGGATGCCTTTCCATTTGTTTAGGTCTTTAATTAATTTTGGAATATTTTGTAGTTTAAATTTACAAGTCTTCCACTTTGGTGACATTTATTTCTAACTATTTTATTTTTGACACTATTATAAATGGAATTGTTTTCTTGATTTCATTTCAGAATATTAATTGCCAGTTTGTAGGAATCCATCTGAGTTTTTATGTTGATCTTGTATTCATTCTGTCACTTTGCTGAATGTGTTTATTAGCTCTAGCAGGTATTGTGTGTGTGTATTTTTTTTACAATTTTTAGATCAGGCCTTCTACAAATACACATTTGCTTCATTTTTAAAAAATTGGAATGCCTTTTATTTTTTTATTGCCAATTAGCTCTGGCTAGACCTCCTAGTACAACGCGGAACACCAGCACCCAACGTGCTCACCCTTGTCTTGCTTCTGCCCTGAGAGTGAAAGCTTCCAGTCTTTCACCGCTGAGTGTAGTGTTAGCTCTGCACTTCTCACAGGTGCCCTTCATTAGGCTGAGAAATGTCCTTCCATTTCTAGTTCATGGAATGTCTTTATTATGACAGGGTTTGGGATTTTGTCAAATGCTTTTCTGCAGTTGAGATGATCAGGTGATGGACTTTTTTCTCCAACATATTCCGGTGTATTACTTGGATCGATTTCCATATGTTGAATCACACTTGCATCCTTGAGATAAGTCCCACTCAGCCATGCTGTATAATTTTTTAATGACGTTGGATTTAGTTTGCTAGTATTTTATTGAAGATTTTTACATCTACTTTCATGAGGAGTATTGGTCTGTAGTATTCTTATGATTTCTTTTGTTGGCGCTGGTGTCAAGGTGATCCCTTCTTAGTTGAATGAGTAAGGTGTGCTCCCTCCTCCTCTGCTTGTTTGGAAGAGTTGGAAAAGGATTGGTGTTCGTTCTTGTTTGAAAATATTGCAGAGTTCACCAGTGAAACTATCTGATTCTGGGCTTTATTTTTAAGGGTGGAGATTGATTACTGATTCAATCTTTTAAACTATTATAAATTTATTTGCATTTTCTATTCCTTCCTCTGTCCATTTTGGTAGTTTGTGTCTTTAGGAGTTGTCTATTTTGTGTAGGACTTCTAATTTTTAGCATAAATTTTTATCATTTTTTACAATCCTTATTTCTATAAATTCTGCAGTAATCTCCCCACTCTCATTTCTGATTTTAGTAATCTAAATCTTCACTCTTTCCTTCTTAGACAGTACAGCTGAAGGTTTGTCGATTTTTCATCTTGTTTTCAAACTCACTTTAGGTTTTGTTGGTTCTCTTTGTTTTTGTTTTTTTTCTATTCTCTATTTCATTTGTCTCAGCTCTAATCTTCATAATTTCCTTACTTTTCCTGCATACATCAATACTTAGCCAGCCCATTGACAACTCCACCCTAACCTCCACTTTGTGTTTGCAGGGAGCCTGAAGGTGAGACAGCCGTGAGTGTTGTGAGTGTTTAGTTGTCGCTCGGCTTTTGAAGAGCAGGTTTACAGCTCTGGGCATGTGCCAGGTTTTCCTGGTTGCCCAACACACATACATCTTTTAGAAGCTCTTATTGTTCCACAGATCTCTTTCCTCAACCTCTTCTTCCCTGGCTTTCTGGTCTCTTGCTTGTCCTGTTATCCCTCACCCAGGCTTCAGTGGCCAATACTTTTGCCTTTAAATGCTTTTAGAAAATGCTACCCTAGCCCTGGGAATGCCCTGATTCAGATGAGTTTACTGTAAACCCTCAGGCTGGTCATTCAAGGACCCTTCAGACAGGTCAAACAAACACAACCAGAGTTCTTTGAGAACAACGCCCATGTCTTCCCCTCTGGCCCCAGCAGCCTGCACCAGGAGCCCGGTCTGCTGTTTCCCTGGCCAGCGCTGATCCGGAGAGTGGGAGATGTCCTGCTGGCAATTATAAATGCCAGAGCGTCTCTCAGGGCAATGCAACATCATCTTTCTCCAGGAAGCGTTCCCTGGTGGTTCTAAGTTTTAGGCACAATTCCAGAACTCTGCAGAAGTTAACTCTGCCAATTTTCCTGATGCTTTAGCAGCTTTTGTACAAAGATGGGGCCCTGAGTCCCCCACACTGCTGTTTTGGTGATGTCACTCGATCTTAGTCCCCAGTAGTTGATGACACCATGCTTGATTTTTAATGGGAACTTATTAAATATATTTTTAAGTATTGGATAATGAGGAAATGTGTTGTCTTTTAAATCTAGTATTAGGGACAATGAAAAGTGGCATACTTCATATGTTCAGCAACTACTTATTAAGTGGCTTTTATATCAATGATCACATTTTTAGAAAGTAGAACATTGGAGACAACTGTATTTGAACAACAATAAAAATGATGAAAAGAGCATAGATAATTGTGAAATGTAGTGAAATAATAGGAATAAAAAAATAAAAACAAACAAATAAAAAACTAAAACAAAGCATTGGAACTAAAAAAAAGTAGAATATAGCAAAATACAAACTATATATTAGGGTGATCAAAAAATTAGGCACTCAACCCTGACCCTCTGAAAGTAAAAAGAGCTAAGCAGTTAGGAACTCAGGATCAGCGGGTACCTGGACCGTTTTCACTACCCAGTATGTGAGATTATTCTAATTCAGTCTTACTTTCCAGTGAATGACGAACTTGACTCATGGTCTGTAATTGCAGTTTGTAATTGTTAGTTTTTGATATCCTCCTATAGGTGTGTAAATAACTTGTTGTTAAAGAGCTGGGTAAAAGACAAGCTTGTAATACATTTATGAACAGTATTTCCCATGCATTTGGGAATAATTAAATTTATGGCAGATATTACATTAGAAACCTTTGCATCACTGCTGTAAAAATGTAATTTAATATGCGCTATGAGAAATTAAGTGCTTTTTATTTTTGGTCTAGAATCCGTTTTTACTTAATCTTTGTGTATGGTATAAGATAAGAGTTCATTCTTTTACATGTGACTATCCAGACATCCTCTGTCATGGAGTGTTTAAATGTCCATGCTACCCCAAGCAATCTATAGATTCAGTGCAATCTATATTGAGATCCCAAAGACAGTGTTTACAGACATGAAAAAAAATTGTTTTGTTTTAAATAACTTTATTGTTGCTCAATTACAGTTGTCTGAATTTTCTCCCCACCACTCCCCCCAACCTCAGCCAAACTCACCTCCCTCCCTTACTTCCACCCTCCCACTTGGTTTTGTCCATGTGTCCCTTATAGTAGTTCCTGAAAACCCTTCTCCCCACTATCCCCTTCCCCCTTCCCTCTGGCTATTGTTAGATTGTTTTCAATTTCAATGTCTCTGGTTATATTTTGTTTGCTTTTTTCTTTTGTTAATTATGTTCCATTTAAAGGTGAGATCATATGGTATTTGTCCCTCACTGCCTGGCTTATTTCACTTAGCATAATGCTCTCCAGTTCCATCCATGCCATCACAGAGGGTAGGAGTTCCTTCTTTCTCTCTGCTGTGTAGAATTCCATTGTGTAAATGTACTATAGTTTTTTGATCCACTTATTTGCTGACAGGCGCTTAGGTTGCTTCCAGCACTTGGCTATTGTAAATTGTGCTTCTATGAACATTGGAGTGCATAGGTTCTTTGGGATTGGTGTTTCAGGGCTCTTAGGGTATTATCCCAGCAGTGGAATTGCTGGATTAAAAGGCAGTTCCATTTTTAGTTTTCTGAGGAAATTCCACACTGTTTTCCACAGTGGCTGCACCAGTCTGCATTCCCACCAACAGTGCACTAGGGTTCCCTTTTCTCCACATCCTCTCCAACACTTGTTTGTTGATTTGTTGATGATGGCCATTCTGACTGGTGTGAGGTGGTATCTCATTGTGGTTTTAATTTGCATCTCTCTTCTATAATCCATATGGAATCACAAAAGACTACAGATACACACAGCCACATCAGTCCTGAGAAATAAGAACAAAGCTGGGGGCATAACCCTTTCTGATTTCAAAATATATTTTAAAGCTACAGTAATCAAAACAATACAGTACTGACAAAAGCCATCCTGTTGACCAGTGGAACAGAATAGGCAGCCCAGAAATAAATCCATATCATGTGGTCAATTCATCTTCAACCAGGATGTCAGGAGTGCACAATAACCAGAAAAATAGTCTTTTCAACAAATGGTGTTGTGGAAACTGGTAGGTAAGCTTCCAGCAGTAATCACAGGATTCTAGCGGTGCTAGAATTCCATTCTTGCTGGGTAAAAAGTCACTTGGCCTTTTTACAGCAGAAAAGCTTTGCTACATTGAGGGTCTGTAAATTAATTTCATATGTGTATTTGTTTCAAAACATAAAGTGAACATGGCTTGAACTATTTTCTATAGAAATATGTGTCCATATATTACATGTTGATATATTTTGTATATTAATATATTATTTGCATATGTATGAAAAATTCATACTATAAAATACCTCAATGTGATTTTTTTCCATGTGCTTTCTCTTTTTTGGCATAGGGGACATATTTGTTACAATCATGTAGAGTCACAATTTTATGTTGGGAGATATTTGATCAATATGAAGGTTCATGTATACATAGAGATATGAAATTAGACCCACAGGCACTCAGGATTTAACTGACAGCAGATGAGGAGCACAGAACATGTCAGGGGTAAATACCACAGAATAAAATATAAAATATTGGCAGTCCTTCTTTTTCAGCAAAATTACCTGCAGCTGTATTGGCAAAGGACTTGTCATTTATATTCAGAAAGCTAAATTATGGGCAATTTGAACTCATTTATCTTTTTTAAATTCAATGCAAATAATGGCAACATTAATCTTTTTTTTCTATAAAAGAATGAACAACTAGTTTGAAATGCCAATTCTCTTACAGATTTCCATGACTATAGTGTATCCAGATTAAAAACCAGAATTTAATGGAGAGATTAAGGACTCTAAACTTGTTTTAAGTAGAAGAAACACAGGTTTCAAATTTGTTTCTCCATACAAAAATAATTATTACTCAAACATTACAGAAAAACCATATCTACCACATCAAAATGTGTATTTTAAAATTATGCAGAAACTAGTTTTTATTCAGAAATACTTTTCAAAAATAGATTCTTTTATAATATTTTATTGTAATTCAAATTCAATGAAGTCAACTAGTAACACCTAAAATGTGCTTTTCATACGTTCGAGGACTCATCAGTTTTCCTGAAAGGTTGCTACTATCTCTGATGTCACACCTACTGCCTAAGTTTGTCCTTGTCCTCCTGTTGGTCCTTATGTTTTATCGGCTGATAGCACCAAACACCAATAATAATGAATGGCCAACCTTGACTGATGCCATCGCATGCGTCTATGTTCTCAACATTTTACTTTTTAATAATTTAACATCTACCTCTCTGTATATTTGAGGAAAGTCAGGCATCTGGCGAGTGACTGGCAAATCCTGAAAGAAGTTTAAAGGCCAGCCAGGCTTGTCTCTAGAACCCAGGCTCCAAACACTCTCCTCAGAGCTGCTGGCGGTGATTGTCTTCTGTGCCTGTATTTAATTCTCCATGACTAAGCTTCTGCGTAGAACTCTCCCGTCGCTGAGCTCCGTGAATACGGTTCTGTAACTCACATTCAGGAAAACATCTCAACAGGAACCGGGAAAGCAACGTGTTCATTGCATCTGGCGCTTGGCTTCGATATCCATAATGGATATAATTTTTAATATAGAGGCTAATACTGTCTCTAATTCTTATTAGAGGGTCTAATACTGGTTTGATGTTGTATCTGTGGATAAAAGTCATTAAATAAAGAAGCTACTTTCCTATTCATGCTTTGTGTTGTAAAACTTTTTCTTATTTCTTTAATATCATTTATGTATTCTTTTTAAAAATTCAATTGATAATCACCTTCTCTCATGATTCATCTTGCTATTTAAATTGTCCCTGCAGTGGCCCCTAGGAGCCTGTCCGGCCAAGGTTCTGGGCGTCCTCTTCGCACGCCTACTGGCTTTTAACCAGTTCCTTTCTTTCTGGACGATATGCAGGTGTGTTGGGGAGAGGAGAAAACTTCTCTTCCAAAGAGTGAGCAATGAAAATGCAAAAAGAGTGGTAGAAATGGAAAAAAAGTATTCTTTTAAAGTCACCAAAGTAATCATTGAATCACTCCGGCCTCATCTATCATTTAGTGAAAACAGCAAAAAGAAGATTCACAACTTAAAAGATAAAACTTATGACCGTGAATGGGCCCAGTGAGATTACTGGATCCTGATAGGATGCAAAGCAAGGAGGTATACATGTGAATAATAATATAACATATCGATAATGTAACATTTTAATAACATAATGACTATGGTAATATAGCATATTATATATAAATAATAATTAGATACCAATAATATTGTTTATGCAAGTAAAATTATGATTTTATGCTTTATATAAAGCTACTGGATGGGCTTGACCAGTGTATTTGTACTTAAATATGCTCATGTTTCTATACACACATCACAAATCATGAAACAGTAATTAAATATGAAGTCATTCATACCCTTCCATGGGCAGGAAAGAAATTGTATCAAACTCATAGACAGTGAAGAAATTGTGTAGCAAGCTCCTTGGTCTGAGAAGTTTATTAACTGACATTTTTGTGAATTCAGTACTTTGCAGCTAAGCTACTGAACCTACTGACTTTTAACTTGTATGGATCTGGTAAAACAGTGGCATCTATCCTAAACAAAGTGTATTTTCTTCTTTCCGTGTTTCATAACCATTGTTTTCAATGTCTACTTCTGTCTTTCTGGAAGTTTCCTCTCAAGCCGGGCCATGCTCACTTTGGGCTTCCCCAAGCAGCAGCACATTCTGCTTCTCACTTAGTCCTTCCAACTTGTCTCATTTGTGTGTGCAACTGTGTTTATTTGTTGGCCTTTTCCACTAGCCATGAGGTTTATGAAAGCAAGCATCCTGCGTGTTCTTCATGGTGTGTTCACAAGGTCGAGCACAGGTCTAAGGTGAGAGAGGTAATTCACTAACCATTTATAAAATAAAATGTTAGTCTTCCTGCGCAGAGGTGTGGGCGTGTCCTCAAACCTCCCCTTGGGCTGCAATGGTTAAGGAATTTACAAAATGTATCCTCAAATAACAGCTTCCCATGAGTATTTTGTTTACATTATTGCCCCTTTCTGTTTCCATATTAAAAATTCTAAATGGCATGGGTATTTAAAGGTATATTTATTCAACATGTTATTACAAATGATAGGAAGACCTTGTCCGATTTGTGCTAGGTTTTGGGTCTTTATTTTTATTGAAAGCTTTGGTGAATTGCTTTGGCTTAAAAAATGTTTTTATAGAGCAATCATGTAGGGTATTAACTGATTAATCCGTTTGCTAGAAAATTGTGAAACCCTCAAGTCGGTGCAGAATTCAACAAATCCAGATTAATAGCATTTTAAGCATTGGAGAGGGTCTTCTCTTGGGAGCTTGAGCATTTATTTTAACTCTATGGCCACCTAACTCGAGCCATTAAGGATTGTCCTGCCTTCCAAATCGCTTGGAGGCTGCCTGTCTTCCCTTCCTCTCATCCATGACTTCTTGTCATCCCGTCACGTGGAGGTTCATCAATGGCTAGGCCCTGCCCACCCCGCTTTCCTTCTCCTAAGGTTTCCTTAAAACTGAGCGTTTGGAGATGAATAGCAGCATTTACAGGATTGCTACTTATTGTTTGGCCTCTCCCCATAGGAATGTATTCAGTTATTGAAATGTGAAACGTTTGTCATCAAACTAACAAACATTTACCTTATCCGTAAGTAAGACACTTGATAAAGAAGTCCACAGAACACGCTCCACTTCTATGGGCTGCGTGGAATAAGCGTCTTTCCTGTCTTGTGTGTCTGTTCTAATCTTAATCGTGCTCTTGCCCTTATGCAGATGTCATGCTCCTCTGTTTATACCATCGATAGAGTGCTTAGCGTCCTACTGACATCAGATAAAGCTTCCACTGGAATCGCTGCAGTTACGGCTGCTTTTGTTGGAAAATAATCTTTACTATTGACTTTTGTCAATATTGTGTTACTTAAATCACTTCCTCCTGTGTTAATAACATTCTGAACTCTGGACCTAAAAGCATAAAGATCTGGGCCATCTAAGGATCTGGCAATTTTTAAAGTGCACAGGAAGTCCTGGGCTTCCAGTGTACTTGTAAATTGTAGCGCAATTAATGAGTATAATACCCGAACAGCATGCGTGTTGTTCCTGTCAGCATGTTAGCCTCATGCTAAACTCGTATCTGAAAAGAAATCATCTCATCAATGTGAATTCCAGTCATTTGTCACCGATCCTGATGTGGGAGTGACATTTTCCAAAACAACGTGTTCGTTGCAACCTTGTCTCGGGAGATTGTACTTCAGACACGCATTGCAGAGGAGAGCATATTTTTATTTTTACTGCTTACACTTGTTATTATCATCCATTTTTGTATTCTTTAAGGAGAAACCTACTCCCTGAGTTGTCTACATCTTTACCTTCAGATATGCTGACAGTTTGGTGACGTTCGTTTTTTTTTGTTTTTAAAAATGGGACTTTATATTAGATTATAAGAACTGGAAGCTAATACATGGTGGCGTTTTTATTTCACCACCTCCAGTCCACGACACAGGTGCTCAGTGAAGAATTTTGCTACGAAAAATTAATGAAATGGGATGACCTATAAGATAATGCAGGTACATCGTCCATAAAATTCCGCAGCTGAAGCACTGTGGGTGTCTTCTATTTGTCAACACAATTTTTGCCATTTGGGTACATTGTGAGCAGAGGCAGCCTGAATTAATTAACAATGTAAACTAGGAAATATCTTTAGAAACGTGTAATATCTTACAGGAAGTTAATCAGGGCCTGAAGAATCTGCTTCTAGGAACAACGAAAACACTACCTCCATTTTTAATTTTCAAATTAAACTTTTTAAAGTAAATGCTCTTCCAATGTACTTCAAATTCACTTTTATTTCAAATTATTTAATTTCCTGTAGCATCTTTATATAACTTCATTGGCTATTAAGTGCTTTTGTTTGCAAAAGAAGTTAAACTTCACTCCATTCAATATGGTTCCATGTTATTAAAGTCTATAATTTATTGAACCCGAATCTGGGGAAAAGATTGTAAATATGTACAAACACGCACACACTAATTCACTGATTTGATAGTGTGGGTTTTTGCTTTCTCTCCTGGACTGGAGGACTTTTTGATTTCTAATAATAGTTGTCATTGAAAGCAGATATTGATGAATTCTGTGTTTTAAGACAGGAAAACATTGAATTTACTTTTGTGGTTTTGTGATGGAATTGTAAAAGAATGAGCAAAATTTTTAATAAGTATTCTATTATTTCTTAAATTTAATATATAATTGTATGTATTTCCCTGCCTTTGAAAAGTTTTCAAAATAAACAAACAAATAAACAATATAGGAAGAATAAAAAAACTCTTCAACATATTGAATGATTAATATCATATGTAATACAGAGTGGGCAGAAGTAGGTTTATCGTTTTGGGTACGCAAAACAAAGGTTATTCTTATATTATTTTTATTTATTATTGTATTATTTTCCATACAAACAACTATAAATCTACTTTTGCCCCACCCTGTATAATCTCAATGAGATGAAGGCCCCAAATATGAGAGAGAGGAAGGGAGGGAGGGGGAGGGAAGAAGAAAGGAAGGAAAGAAGGGCCCTTTCTCTGTCTGTAATGAAATATTATTTTCTGATGAATAAGGTGTTGATCCAAGTTCTTTTTACACTGATACTGGGGGAAATTAGGATCCCCTGCTCTCTCTTTTCCTCTCCCCACCCACCCTTTCCCTTCCCTTCTTTCCCTTAAATAGGAAGGAGAAAAGACCAGGAAGGCACTCATTGCCAGGATGGGTAATGACATCAGAGAGACCACGACTGGTTGTAACCTTACTGTTGGCAGGGGGAGAGGAAGACCCCTCCATGCTGTGTGCGTGGTATGATGTGGGCAAACTAGTAGCCCGCTATCTTGCTGAATAAGGTTATAAAGCGGAGGGTAGGAGTAGTCAGTGTTTGAGAGAATGACGAGAATGTGCCACACTCTTACAGCTGCCGGGAGAGGCCCGTGGCAGCCACGGTGATTCCGGGTTACTGACAATTCACACCTAAGACCCGAGGACCATTTTTAAAGGACAAGTATGAACAGAATTTTTTAAAAAGCTGTATTTAACACACACACACACACACACACACACACACACACACACACACACACAAACATTGGCAATGAACTAAGTAAGACTTTGTCCTGAACCGGGCAGTGAAGGGATCCTGTTCTATTCATTAAAACACAAGTGTTTGCAAACACCATTTCACAGTTTTTCAAAGAAATACAGTTTTCTTTCCTAGCCTATAATCAGTACATCTTTATCTGACTCTGTATAAGTTAATAATTTAGGATGTGTTTTCTATAAAGCTATCTAGATATTATCAAGTCATTTACTTTCTTATATCTCTTAGATAATAAAAAACTGGTGCTTTAAATATATATATATATATACACATATATATATCCTTTTACACACCACCAGATAAACACTATGCAGAATTAGCCCCAAGGTGTGTACATATGCAGTCTCCTGTGTCATTTGGTGTGAATTCGTTCCCTGAGGAACACATTAACTTTCAGTCTTGGTCTTTACAATTATTATGACTATTGTGATGTCTGTATTTGAACTGAAGGGTGACGTAGTTAGTTACCCAAAGGATTTAAAGAGACACGCTAACTCCCTGACCGGCACTGAGAGTCACAGGACGGAAAGACGGCTTACAGTTTCAAAAAGCAGAATTCCGTGCAATGGGCGGCGATTTAATTTCCAAGTTATTCCATTACACTTTCAAATGAAATGAAAATTCCGTTTGCTTTTTACTGTGTGCCTTGCCGTTCATAATTTATTCCCCATAGGTGATGATCATGGTTCGTGTGTCATTCCTGGGCTCGTGGTGTAGACCCCGTTGCCATTAAGTATCGGTGGCAATTTGATATTTTTCATTACAACAGAATTGCTTTCCTTGTACACAGTCAAGGAGGCTTCTGCATTTCAGGAAGTAAGTTATGAATACTTATTTAACAAATAGACACATGTCTCTGAGTAGATTCTTCCATTAAGTTCTGGTCTTAATAACACACCCTATCAATTCCATTGCCTGGCATGTACCGGGTCCTCCGAGAGAAGCTGGGCGCTGTCTGCACTGCGGAAGAGTGTGTGGCTCAGTGCACAGTGTAGTTCGTAGTGTGTGCGTCTATAGTATACTCTTACTTTGTATATGCTATGTATATATATATTTTGTACATGTATTTGTCTATACACTATATATACACATATATTTTTTCTGTACACTATGCTGTTTTGACATCTTAAGAACGCTTTCTGGCTAGGAGAGACTAGCCACCCCTAACCCGTCCACCCTTCCCAGTGTGACTGATCCCGTGGAATCCCCGGTGGAGTCTCTGGCCTGGTGCTCCCCCACTCCCGTCTCCGGCCTCCTGCCCACCCTGGTGTCTTTCCTCTGTGGCTCTTTGTGTGCCTGCCTCCTGCCTCCAGGACCTGCGGGTACTATACACTTTGTTTCCCTGAGTTTCTCTGTCGTCTCCTCTGTGGCTGCTGACTGACTGACCAGCTCACACAGGAACACAGAGCATCCCCATGTTTCTATCCATTATCTGTCCTCCCTTGTTGGAGACCTGAGAAGCCAAGATGAGGCTGGAAAAAGGAGCCAAAGACATCCCATGCCTCATGTTCAATTTTACTAAGACCCGGGGCATGTGGGTCTCACATTTAGATGGTCGCATGATACTGGTCACAGGTTTTCCTGACTGAATGGCTGCACACAGACAGGGGAGAGCCCTCTCTGGAGTAACGCATTTATGAATGACAAGCTAGAAAGAGCCAGGAGTGTAGAAACCAGCTTGAGCACGAGGAGAGAAACTCAACTCTGGATAAACGTGGGAGGTTGTTTTTTGAAACCAAAACAAAGGAAGAACCAACAGTGACATACTTCAGAGTGAGCTACGTCAGGATTTATAACCACTTGGCTATTTGGGAGCAAGGTGTGGGAAGAGCCATTTTTGAAGAGCGTCTTCCATAGCTGCCAGGGCTGAGGGTAGTGGGGATGCTACTGAAAGAAGTGTGGGTTGGAGTAGAAACTTACTGAGTTTGCTGTTGTTCATCTGACTTCCCTGGGGAGGGAGAAGCAGCGTGAAGCAGCGCCCTTGCTGCAGACAGGAGCCCCGTGAGCCGGGACGGGAAATACAGATTTCTAACCCTTCAGTGTCTGCTGAGGACCAACCAGTTCATAAAGCAAGTAGATTTCACTTTATTTGATTTCTTACTAATTTACTTATTTTTAGTTTTGTACAGGTTTAAATAATAAAGCCTCATCTTCCTTAATCTTAATTTAAATAATAGTACAGTACTTTACATTCAAATAATTTAAATTTGTGAAACTGCTTTGTGGGATAGGGAAAATAATTAAGGAATTTGGAGAGATGGTGATCTAATCTAATTTTAAAAAATACATATCATTTATGAACCATTCCAGAAAGTTAACATGCTAAAGAAGCTAGTGAAGGAGCAGAAAACAAAGTATAAGTACCTTTTCACTCATTCAGTTAAGAGTTGTTGATTTTGACTCAGGGGCAGGGGCTACAATATGGGAATTCTGTTCTCATAGAACTTTTGTTTTAGAGGATGGACACAGCAAATAAACACTGAAAAAGTAAACAAAGAAATAGATGAGGGTAAATGCTCTCTAAGGAGTATTGAAAAGTCTGCTACCCTAGGGGACACAGGAAGGGCGTTCTGGGCTCAGGGAGAAGCAGACTTGGCGTATCTGAGAAACAATTTGCAGAGACTGGCGGGACATCAACCAAGCGAGGCAGGGCGTGCTGTTTGGATTTTTATCTCTGAAAGTCAGGGTACACTTTTAAGCAGACATTGGCCCTTATCTGATTTCTAGTTTTGAAGACTTACTCCGGCTGCTGGGTTTAAAGTGGATGGGGACTGGTGGAGACAGCAGAAAAAGGAATCTGGGAGTCCACTGAAGATGCTGCTGTGATATTATTTTATCTGGAGTAAGATGCTAATCAGTAAATTTTGAATGAATGAGCACAAGGTCTTCTGTTCCTGCTATGTCAGAGATTAGTTCTTGGTCATGCAGCAAATGTAGAGAAACCGTCCCAGCGCCTGATGGCATGGACCGGGGCTCTGGCTGCTGACTCCTGTTTCTCTCCATTTCTTCGTGGCAGGGTTCACGCAACCCAGTTTCTTATCCCCATGTGGCCTCCATTTTATTACAATATTTACCTTACAGTAATGAGTACAGAATAGTAAGAATAGAGAAATTATTGTTCTGTTACTATTGGGCTAGTTTCATGGGCAGGGAGTGTGATGAGCATTTTTGCATGTAGTATCTCATATCAATTTATCCGGACAACTCTATGAATTAGGTCATGTAAAGTCCCCATTTTACCTATAGGAAGCTGAGGCTTGGGATTTGCATTCCTTTACTGTTGGTTCTCTCCCTCCCACCTCATTTCTGGGAGTGCTCATCCTAGCACACCCCAGGAGAGAGAAGACTCTTCAGTTACTTCTAGAAAGAACCTTTTAACCACTCCTCTTCATTCCCATTCTCACATCAAGAGAAAAATTAGGAGAAAAAACCACACATGTCTGATCCCATTATTTCTTCAAAGAAACATTTTTTTTTTCCTTTTCCATTTGTCCTCCATCACAAAGCCTGGCCTAGAGGCAGACAAATTATCCAATTAAAATTGTCCAATTCCAGAACTCCTTTGTAAGAAACAAAGAATGTCAATCATAGGATATTCATATCATGCAGTTGCCGCTCTGTTCTTCCCTGTCGAAGCTCGTGCTGTTGAAACCTCTTAAAAGCCAGCAACTGGCACTGGCTTCTTTCATAGCACTGTTAATAAGGATCCAAGCACATTTTATATTTACTTCATATAGGACAATTTAGCAGGTACGGACTTGGGGGGGATTAATATTCTTTATTTTAAGTCACTAATATCATCTTGCTTTCCAAGTTTGAGAAAAAGTTCACTTAATTACAACAAGGCTTGTCAGGTAGAATACATGACACACAGTTAAAATCGAATTTCAGTCAACCATGAATACATTTTCTTAGTGCGAATTCCACGCAATATTTGTATTTTTGTTGGCTAAATCTGGCAACCCTAATTGTAACCTTAATTATGAAAATATTCTTAGTTAAAAGGCCAAATAACAGAAAGTCATTAAAATGCCTCAAACTAGTTTACATACTCCCAAGAATGAAATGATGTGCCCTGCTAGGTTCCCAGTAGGAAGAAGGAATCCTGTCACAGCCATGTCCTAGGGGTCCCTGTTAACACAGGCTCACCTAAGTTCTTGTCACCATGGAAGACCCCTGTCTTGATATCACCGTCCTTTGCACCTGGCCTCTGTGCCCCCGTCATGCGCTTCTGCTCTGGGGTCAGAGGGAACCCTCACCACAATGGCAGACCCTCCCGTGTCCTTGTTGGGTATCCTGAGGGATTTGGGGCTCCTTTCATGTTACAGTCTTGCTGAATGAAAGAGACTCAGGGTAGACGACTTGTTGGAACTCTTTTAAATTGCTTTGGCCCCCTTGCTTGCTGTTGGGTCCTCCAGAGGGGTACTGATTTCTAGAAATACAGGTGCAGACAGGATACATGCCCATCTCTCCCGCTTTTAGCTTCCTACTCACCCTTTCTGGGTGTTTGTATCACCCCAGGAAGTTCACACCCAGTGGGGGGCTGGGGGAAAGAGGCCTGTGTGGGGAATGGTGGCCTGGTGTTTCTGTTTGCTTTCCTCTCCACGCAGAAGGCCGCTTCCTGTCAGCAGGGGGCACCCTCTGAGCTCAGCCTCCCTGTCCCCTGACCATGGCTTAATGCTTAGCCTGGGGAGTGTAGGATGCGCTTGTGAACATTAGGAATACTTTTTCATTCTCCATAAATCCAGACTTTGAAGACACAGCAAAGACTTCAGAAAGCCAGCTTTCAGGCTCAGCGGCCCCTTTCTTTCAGGTAGTGTTACTCTTCCTGGGAGAGGCGTGCAAATCCTGGGGGGAAGCTTCATTGCAGGAGGATTTCAGGGATTTCAGGAGGTGTTTCCCATGCATCGTATTCAGAGGTAGGGTAAGTTTTACCAAAACAAAACTAATGCAGTCTCATAATTCTTGTCAATAATAAAACTAAAATAATCTTTTCATAAATACTATAGTCAGTGATATTAATTATGTGTCGGTAAAAAACCTGAAACAAACCCAAAGGTGTGACACCATGGAATGCTTTGTTAAGCATCAATGTATTTGTTCCAGATATTTTTCTTAAAAAATGTTTATCTTGGGTAAAATTTAAATACGTAAACACCCAAATAAAACCTGAACTAGAGAGATGTTTCACTGTTGAATTTCAGGGGGGCATATTTGTATCGGTCTTAGCATATTAAGGAAGAATTTAATAAAGCATTACCGAAGAAATAATGTAATTTAATAAATAGCAATTTTATGCCTGAGTATTTTAATCTAGGTCAGCACAACAGGACAATGGTATGACGCACTCAACCATTTTAGAAAAGAGAAAGAAACTCTGGTTATGTAGAAGATAGCACTGGACTCCTACTTCCCCTGGCAATTTGGGAACACGAAGGTACTGCTCCTACCTAGAGGCAGCCGTTTACAAGGCATGAAGCAAAAGCAAGCAAGCACGGAGCGCAGACCTGTGCCCCTGTGTCGATGCACTATACCGATCACAATTACCTGCCTGATATGGTGTAATGTGTCCATCACGAGACAGTAAAAAATAAGGTACTTTGACATTAGAAGTATAAGACAAAGATTAAAACAGGAAGGATGGATCCCAAATTGGCAAGTATTTTTGGCAAGAGAAATTCTGTTTCCTGTGCTGTTGAGTGCTACCTTTGACTTCTCTAAGTGAGCCCTTGTGATCGTGGTTCCATCTTGGCTTGACCTGGACTTGTGTTCCTGGAAGAGAGAAGTGCGATTCTTATTGGAAGCACACTGAGCCATTCATCTGCTTGAGAATTATCTTTCTTTAGAAATACCAGCTCTTGTAGCAAATATGTAGCAGCTATTCCTGTCTTGCTTTCCACGTGAACAACTTTGTTTTTGCCCATTCTGTTTTATAAATAATGATATTCTAGTTCTACGGAACAAGCATTAAACAATCTGAGCTACTTCTCACAGGTACCTAACCTCTTAAATGCAGCTCTCCACGAGCACGTTTCTTGTGATTTTCATATTAATGAGTTGATCCACGTGTCAATTGTAAAAGAGAACATCATCTGAACCACTTTTTTCTTTAGCATGTAGTTTTTTTTTAATATATGCACATATGTGAATTTTTCATATATAAAGAATATATATATGAGCAACGAAGTTTCTAGGTACTCCTAAAACTCTTTGTCTCATAATGAATGTCAGTTCCTGAGGACTCGTAGTTTTTATTTTCTGAAGAGTGGGTCAGCAATCAGGGGCTCTTGGGAGACACACGCAATTGTCATTTCTTCAGTCCGGGTCCCTGGAGGAGACAGGTGGCCCCCTCAAATAGAGAAATGTTGCTGTGGACAAGGCAGTGAGTGGACAGGGAAACCAAGGATAAGAGTCAGTATCTGCCAGCCATGGGCCTGAAGGACAAGTGGAGGGACTGTGACCAGCACTGGAGCTTACGGTGATGGCAGAACTGCCCATGGCATTGGCCTTGAGCACAGGAGGAGGAGCAGGGTCTGCAGAGGCCACAGCTCCTTGGAGTTCACCTGGGTCAGAACCCCAGTGGGACCATCTGGAAGCACAGGGGCTGGCTCTGCAGTCCCTACAGAATAGCCTGAGAGACGCAGAGCAGGACAGTGGGACCTAGGACACCACATCCGCTCTCACAAACACACAGCACCGCAGAGGGGTGAGATGACCTGGGTTTGTGGGTGAGGCTGCCTGCGAGTTCTGTGAATGCTCCTGTCCCTGACCCGTGTGTGCAGCAGGCTTCCCTAGTAGACTCCTTGTCACCTGGGGATGGTGCTACCTGCAGAGATGGGTTTGGTAGAGTGACAACTGTGTACCCTCTTTTCCCTTTGGGGGGGTCCTAGCTCAGTAGGCCTTTACAAGGGGTGGAGACCCACAGAGGGGATGTCTCAAAGATGCCAGGGGCTTCTCTGTCCATGAGTGTCCTCAAGATCTAAAAGTGCATGTCTTAGCTTCCTTTTTCTATGGACCACGTTGGTCCAGAGAGCGTTCCAGTTAGAAGTTGAAAATGTGAGAATGAAATTCAATAGAGTGTTCTTGCAGTGACCCAGAAAGGATGGGGAAACATAGTTTACACGCAGTCTAGCAACAAGTAGCGCACCGGACAGGACGGGCTGAGGACGAGGGAATGCGACCCCCACACCTCACCCTCAATGAGTGGGGGTGTCGAGCCAGGTGACAGATGACAGTAAACACAGAGGCAAGTGTGGAAGGGTCCTGGGAGCATAACAAGCACTGCCGTCTTTTTCTCCACTTACATTTTGCTGCAGATATCGTTTATATGATATGATCAGTTTCATAACTTTTTAGAAATTTCACTGTGAGCTCTTTGGAGGGAAAACAGTCCATGAATACAAGTTAATATGTGTAAGAAAAACATTCTTCTCCGGGTAATTTATTCACTCAGCGTATTTTTACCAAAAAGGGAATACTCTCTGTCACTTATGGTTACAGTTAGAAGGGAATTATAATTTATTTCCACAAGGAGATAAAAGTACTTAATATTGTTAAGTAGAGCTCTGAAAATAATTTAAGGAAATCCTTCTTAATTCATAAACTATTTTGAATGAAGGATGGCACTAACATGATTAAACACTTCTTTTGCATCTGTTCAGTCTCTCGTGAGTATGTGGTAGTGACCTGATTTTAATTTAATTATCAAAACCACTAATAAATTTAGACATAAATCAAGAGGGAGCAGGTCAGTTCCAAGAGTTGTTAATAAATTGGCACATTCAAAACTATGTAATTCTTCAGCATCTAAACTAATGAGACATTACAGGCTATTTGTTGGCATATTAATATAGCTGAATACATTGCTATTAATCAAATATGAAACAGTTGAAATGGTAAAATAGATATATTTTATAGTAGTGATAACTTACCTCAAAATAATTTTAACCAATTTAAAAATAAATTATAAAGTTCAATATTTAAGTAATGGCTTGTGAATATACTATCATTTTAGATGTCCTCTTGATGTGCGATTTACAAGATTAAAGGTAATAAATACCACACATGGGAAACTTTTTCTCCAAATTTTATCTAACTTTTGAGATGGTGAAATGTGTGTCAAAGTTAATGGATATTAATATACTACCTTAGCAATGAGAAGCTAACACATTTTTTCACGTGTTAGTTATATGTCCTTGCTAATTACTTTATGGAAATTAAGTAGCTCATCTAAAATATTCCCATAGCTTCTTCTACAATTAATATCATTTTCTGAGTCTATATCATCAAACTAAGACTAGTGATATATCTAATCTGTTTGAGTTCATTGAGATATATTTATCAATTTTACTTGCAAATGTGTAACCCGAGTACACCCAACAGGGTAAATTGATATGATCTTTCACTTCAAAAACTTTTAAAGTCTGGGATGTGAATTATTGGTGCTTGTAGACAAACAAATGGCATCGACCTAAGGGAACATCTCAATAAATGACTTCAGAGGTAAACACATGCTGGCATTTTTTTTTCCTACACCTCCCTTCAACAGGGCAGTTTAGTTCGGACTGGAGAGTACCTTTGTGTTGTGTTGTTTGGAAGTATGTAGTTATGACAAGAAGTGCCTTACACATGAAACGCAGCTGGGGAAGGAGATAGGATATTGATGAAACCGAGGTCATGGTCCAGTGTGAGGATTTTTAGATGGTACAGGATTGTAGGCTGAGGGACAATAATAATCCAGGTGTGTGCTATTGGGTGAGGGCGGGTTTTTCATTTTTGGGCTGTTGCATTGGGTGGAGGCTGCCCACCACAGGGAACTGTGGATGGGGAAGACCAGCGGGACCCTCTGAAGAACTCACACATGGGCCTGAGACTGTTGGCAGCCAGTCAAGTTCAGCCAGAGGAGTAAAACTTCTTTATTTCCACAGTGGGGAGGGAAGGGAAGAGATAGACAACCTTCATCCGGGACAACCCCTCCTCAAGTTCAGTACCAGAGGGGTCAGGCTCCGCTAAACAACTGTGAGAGAACCAAGCCCACACCAGAGCCCACCTTCACCCATGGGCACTTGAAAGAAAAGGAAAGAGGACACTGCCCCCCAACCATTCACCTCCCTTGAGCCTCCCGCTTCAGAGTGGAGAGGTGAGGTGGCAACCAAACATGACATGGGGATTGTAAACTGAGCTGGACTCAGCTCTTCACAGCTGAAAGTTGTCTGAAACTGGGCAGTCCACCCAGGTATTACAAATACAACAGGGCATGGAATTTTCAATCTAGCACATTTGGGGGAAGACGCGGAGGAAAAATTAAATTCACTCATGTTTGTATGGAGTTTAGGACACTCAACACACTCATTACATGTAGTATAGAAGGGATGGTTTCATTCTTGGGCTTAAGTTGCTCTTAAAGTGGACTCCCCATTGCTCAAAATGAGATATACAGTAAAAATGAAAGTAATAAAACAGATTAATACTTCATAGATGAATGCAAAGAATCCATTTGAAAAGTTTTGGTTTGCATAGCATATGCGTATCTCCGCTCTCTGGGATCTTTCTGGTTTAAATCTTATTCTACAAGGAACATTATGAAAGGAATGAAATTAAAGAATTGTGTAAGAAATGTAAAGAATTTAAAATAACCACCAAATGGTTTTCAGGACTTCCAGCGAAGATGGAGGCATAGGTAGACACACTGTGCCTCCTCAAACACCCAAAAGAAGGACAACAACAAATTTTAAAACAAAAAACAGCAAGAACTGCCAGAAAATCAAACTGTATGGAAGCCCAACAATGAAGAAGTTAAAGAAGAAACACTCACCCAGACCAGCAGGAGAGGCAGAGATGGGCAGCTGGGCAGAGAGGACGATGCAGCAGCCTGTAGAGTGGGTGGTCCCACATTCACGTGCAGATAAACCAGGGGGAACAACTGGGGACCGAGATAGACTGCACAACCCAAGATCCCAGTGGGGAAATAAAGCCTGAAACCTCTGACTGAAAACACCTGTGGGGGGTGCAGCAGCAGGAGAAACTCCCAGCCTCACAGTAGAGCTGGATGGAGAGACCCACAGGGTCCTAGAACGTACACAAGTCCACCCATCCAGGAATCAGCACCAGAAAGGCCCAGTTTGCTTGTGGGTAATGGGGGAAGTGACTGAAAACTGTCAGAGAGCAGAGCAAGCAGCATCGTTCCCTCTCAGACCCTCCCCCACATACAGCATCACAACAAAACCACGTGGGTTACCCCACCCTGGTGAACACCTAAGGCTCCACCCCTTACTACATAACAGGTGTGCTGAGACCAAAAAAATATGGCCCAAATGAAAAAATAGATCAAAACTCCATAAAAATTACAACGAAGTGATGAAGAGATAGCCAACCTATCAGATGCACAGTTCAAAACACTAGTTATCAGGATGTGCACAGAAATGGTTGAGTATGGTTGCAAAATAGAGGAAAAAGTGAAAGCTATGCTAAGTGAAATAAAGGAAAATGTGCAGGGAACCAACAGTGATGGGAAGGAAACCGGGACTCAAATCAATGGTGTGGACCAGCAGGAAGAAACAGACATTCAACCAAAAGAGAATGAAGAAACAAGAATTTTAAAAAATGAGGAGAGGCTTAGGAACCTCCAGGACATCTTTAAATGTTCCATTATCCAAATCATAGGGGTGCCAGAAGGAGAAGAGGAAGAGCAAGAAATGGAAAGCTTATTTGAAAAAATAATGAAGGAGAACTTCCCCAATCTGGCAAAGGAAATAGACTTCCAGGAAGTCCAGGAAGCTCAGAAAGTCCCAAAGAAGTTGGACCCAAGGAAGCACACACCAAGACACATCATAATTATATTACCCAAGATTAAAGATAAGGAGAGAATCTTAAAAGCAGCAAGAGAAAAGGAGACAGTTACCTACAAAGGAGTTCCTATCAGACTGTCAGCTGATTTGTCAAAAGAGACCTTGCAAGGCAAGAAGGGGCTGGAAAGAAGTATTCAAAGTCATGAAAGGCAAGGGCCTACATCCAAGATTACTCTATCCAGCAAAAACAATCATTTAGAATGGAAGGGCAGATAAAGTGCTTCCCAGATAAGGTCAAGTTAAAGGAGTTCATCATCACCAAGCCCTTATTATATAAAATGTTAAAGGTACTTACCAAAAATATGAACAGTAAAATGACAACAAACTCACAACTATCAACAACTGAACCTAAAAAAACAAAAACAAAAATGAACTAAGCAAACACATAGAACAGGAAGATAACCACAGAAATGGAGATCACATGGAGGGTTATCAGCGGGGAGGGGGCAGGGGAAGAATAGGGGAAAAGGTACAGGGAATAAGAAGCATAAATGGTAGGTACAAAATAGACAAGGGGTGGTTAAGAATAGTATGGGAAATGGAGAAGCCAAAGAACTTACATGTGTGACCCATGGACATGAACTAAGGTGGGGGAATGATGGTAGGAAGGGGGGTACAGGGAGGACGGGAATAAAGGGGAGAAAAATGGGACAACTGTAATAGCATAATCAATTAAATAGATCTAAAAAAGGAAAAAGAACTGCTGAATATTCATTGTCTAGTTCCTGTGCTTTAAGGATGCTGTCCCACCCAGTGGTCCTGAGGCCCCTCTGTCTTGAGAGACTCATTCTGTCTCTGGACTGGAATCTCAGAAGAACACTGTCCTGAAAGGATCTCAGGCAGCTTGGGTGCAGTGGGCCTCCATCCTTCTATAGAAGTGTAACAGACTGCGGAGTGGTTACTTTCCAGGCCCCTCCCTCCGCTCTTTGCTGGCTCCTCTTGTCTTCTGAACCTTTGTAACACGCGAGTCCTTGCAGCTCCTTTGTCCTGAGTAACTCCAGCGGCATCCGAACCTCAAGAAACTCTCCCCACCGATTGTGATAGCAAATTGTGCAGGGCAGGGTTGCTTAATGGATAATCCTCAGCAGGATTGTGGGTGTAAATTGTACTTGACTTTACAAAACTTAGAAAAGAGAGACCTTAGGCAGTCAAGGATCTGAATGTTTCTTTCGGACTTGCTACACAGCCTCCATTGAGGAAGTTAATTGCTTTCTTTTAATGATTAAAATGACTTTTCTGTCCAATAATGTGCCTGCCAAATTGAGTTCATTCATTTGATTATTTAAATCTTTTTAATTTTTCAAATAAACAAGCATGTTTAACTTCTTCAGAATTAATCCTAAAGTTTTCTTTATACGACATCAGGAACCAAGAGATTGTGGCCTTTCTGATCTTTGCTGACATCCATGACCTTAGTGTATATTGAATTGCCTTTTGCTTAATTTATAAACCCTGAAGCCTGAGTCTAACCACTGAAGATAAATGAAAGGTCAAAACACGAGTAGCTGAAATATTATTCTTTTTTAAAATTAAATTTTTTTCTTTATTTTTATTTTTGACACTATTTCAGATGTCCCCGTTTCCCCCTTGTGCTTGCCCACCTCCACCCAGCTCCCCTCCTTCTGGCCATCAGCACACTGGTGTTCCTGTCCATGGGTTATGCACATGTTTTCTCTGGCTAATCCCTCACCTTTGTTTCATTCAGCACCCCCAGCCCTTCCCCGCTGATATCTGTCAGTCTGTTCCATGTATCCATGCCTCTATTTCTATTTTGTTCATCAGTTTATTTTGTTCATTAGATTCCACATAGGAGTGAGATCATATGGTATTTGTCTTTTACCAACTGGCTTGTTTCACTTAGCATACTGTTCTCCAGGACCACCCATGCTGTTGTGAAGGGTGAGAATTCCTTCTTTCTTATGGCCTGAAATATTCTTATAAAACACTTTGATGAATTGATTCTATGTAATATGTGTATTTTTTAAATCAGTCTCTATAATGTAAGCAACTGAAATATTTATTTTTTAGAAGGAATCCAAATAAGTATGTCAGCTTCATAAGTATGCATAGAGATACTCAGTTGGTTTATTTTCGGTGATGGGAACAAAGCCTAAATTTAGAAGCTCTTTTTTTTTTTACAGTACAGACCTAAAATACTTATAGGCATTTTCTGGTTTTGTACTCTTCATTTGCTTAATGAATTCAAGAATTAGTAAAGAAAGGTTTAGATGTGTATTAAGCTTTGTACATCATTGGGTAGTATATTTTAAAATAGTTTTGTTTCTTATTGACCCATGAAAAATTGAACATATAAGGCATATAAGAAGTATATTTTTAAAATATGTTTTTTTTAAGATTTTATTTATTTATTATCAGAGAGAGGAGAAGGGAGGGAGAAAGAGCCATGTATGGTTGCCTCTCACATGGCCCTCACTGGGGACCTGGCCCACAACCCAGGCATGTGCCCCGACTGGGAATCAAACCGGGTCCCTCTGGTTCCCAGCCCATGCTCAATCCACTGAGCTACACCAGCCGGGCTTAAAATACGTTTTAAACAGTGTCAGAGTTACTTGAATAAAATGGACTCTACCATACTCATGTGAGGAAAGAGTTGTATATATGATTAATTCTCATTATTCATGACAGTTATGTTCTATAGAGTCATCGAGAAGATGAAATTGGCTAATTCTAACCCATTTCTCCTAGGAGAAATAGAGCTGGGTCTGGTCATCCTATTTACATTTACTTTAAACAATCAATACATAAACTTGTTTTCAGTATGTTTTTTAAAGATTTTATTTATTTACTTTTAGAGAGAGGGGGAGGGAGGGAGAAGGGAGAGAAACATCAATATGTGGCTGCCTCTTGTGCGCCCCCTACTGGGGACTTGGCCTGCAACCCAGACATATGCCCTGACTGGGAATTGAACCAATGACTCTTTGGTTTACAGGCTAGCATTCAATCCACTGAGCCACACCAGCCAGGACTGTTTTCAGTATGTTTTTGTTTAAAGGTGCATTATTTCCTGCATACTTTGATTGGTGAACACGGAATTCATGGAAATGGGCCCACACAGGGCATCCCTGGAACACACGTTTTCTCTGGGATGCACAGCCCAGCCACCCTGTGCTCAGACACAGGGGCCAGCACCTCTGCACAACGCTTGGGGCCTCTTTTTTTAAACAGTGAAACCACCAACCAAAAGCACAAAAATGTAATATGGCTAATAAGTATACCACGAAAAAAGACACTTGTTTACAGTATGGGAGTTGGCACAGACAGGCGGAGCGTCACTTTGTTGGGCCTCGGCTGGGACCACATGGGCGCTGGCTGGCTCACATTGACCTTAGGGTCACAAAAAACATTAATGAGCAGATGAATCTGCAAGTAGAGAATCCACAAACAATGAGGACCAATGTGTTTCACAGTGTGCCCTTCAACATCCTTCAGAGATCAGACTGCGGACTCCAAATTCCAACGCAGGTAACCCAGAGGCACAATTCAGATTTCCAGCCCGAGGAGCCAGGGCTAAAAGTGAGAGCACAGCCTCCATGGCCTTGTAGCAGCTTGATTTTAGATCTGTTGAAATGAATGATATTTTTAAATGGGGTTCTATGTTAGATATGTTTATTTTTTAAGAAATTTATGTTTAATGTACTTTATAAAGTGTCTGGATGGGTAGGAGGTTTAAAAAGAAAGGAAGAGCCGTGGCTGGTGTGGCTCGGTGGATTGAGTGCTGGCCCACAAAGCAAGGGGTCACTGGTTCAATTCCCCAGCTCATGCCTGGGTTGCAAGCCAGGTCCCCGGTGGGGGGTGCGCAAGAGGCAGCCATACATTGATGTTTCTCTCCCTCTCTTTCTCCCTCCTTTCCCCTCTAAAAATAAATAAAAATTTTTTTAAAGGTAAGAAAAAAGAGATCTTTTTCCCCATACAGCCGGAGAAGATTGGCTTTGGATGGTCATTTAACTGCCCCGTAGGTCCAGAAGACAGAGCAAATGGCACAGCAGACACCCCATGTTGGGTTCCTCATTGCCCACCCTCAGAGATCCCTCTTCCCAGACCTGTCTGTGCTGAGAAGGATGGACTCAGCCCTGTTGGCTTCATTCTGCACTCAGAGCCTTCGGAGGAGTGCAAGGGATAGGGCGGTGCTAGCTGACACCTGACTGGCCCGGTGCATCCTTCTGAGGAAGACCGAATTGGTAGTGCTTCAAAAATGAAGACATTTTTCTGGTTTGGTTTAAGACCAGACAAAATATTCCCTTATTCTACTAAAAATTTTAAACCCAACACTCTGCATATCTTGGAATGCATCCATTATAAATAATGCATATATATTTACATGGATAGCCATATATTTATTACATATGCACATATATTTATAGTAAATAATCTATATCAATATATAACTTATGTGTGTATAATTAATTTTCTATTTATTCACAAGCCCAAGTGTATCACATAAGTACTATTATTCATTTACTTACAAGCATTTAATGACCATCTTCCATGTTTGGGAATTGTTCAATACTAATTTGTTGAATGATTTTGTTAATCAATGTTTCTTCAAAGCTGCTTTTCAAATTGAATAAATCAGTTCTATCAAGGCCTCTAGGCAAGAGAAAGCTAGATAACTATTGGAGAATAGAGAATCTGTGCAGTACATGGAGGAGGAGGGAAAAAGGACTTAATACATGATGAGATCGAGCACACTTGAAGACGTCTCCTAGATAGATGACTGATTATCAGTCTACGCTTCTCATTGTTGAGAATCAGCTAAAGATGAGGAGAACGTCCTAGGAGAGGACACCACTGCTCTCGCAGGGAGTGGAAGCAAACATGTAACATGAACATCTTGGCGAGGGGCCCTGCTGTTCTGCTCCCCTGGGAGTCACGTCTCAGACAGGTTGCCTCCTTGGTGGCCACCACAGAGATGAAGGGACTGCAGGATGGGTCTTGTCACTAATTGAGCTGAAGGTGACGTAAGTTGCCGGTGCAGATTTGTCGCTCCAAGTGCCAGGGGCCAGGAAATCAGGAGAGTGGCTAAAAGGCAAATGAACTGTCTGTCTGATGTCAAGGAGTGGTGATGGGGATGAGAGCAGCTTGTAACCCGAAATTGTTTTGGAACCAATACTTATGTCAGTGTGTGCCTTGTAACTTACTTGGAGGTGGTGGGCAAGTATGGATGACTCTTTGTTTTTACCCATTATTCTCTCCATAAAATACACTGATTTTAATCCAGTGATACTAACCTAGGACAGTGGTTTTCTAGCAGTGTTCTTGGGACCTACGCATCTACAGGAGGGTTTCCGGAATGATCTCTGCAGAAAGAGGGGGATCAGGTGGGCAGGAACACGACCAGACTCCAGGCTCCATTTTTCAGAAAAGAGAGATCCTCAACTGTGTCCTTCATCGGAATGATGAGCATGCTTTTGTTATTAAAAAATAATAAAGGAAAATTTTCTGTTACTGAAGAATCATTTGAAACTCAATACTTTCCAGAAAAATCACTTCACTCCCATCACTAAGTTGATTTTAAGATCTGTAGCACAAAAAGGTAGAATTGCCCTGGCTGGTATAGCTCAGTGGATTGAGCGCGGGCTGGGAACCAGAGGGTCCTGGTTCGATTCCCAGTCAGGGCACATGCCTGGGTTGCGGGCCAGGTCCCCAGTGAGGGCCATGTGAGAGGCAACCATACATTGCTGTTTCTCCCTTGCTTTCTCCCTCCCTTCTCATCTCTCTAAAAATAAATAAATAAAATCTTTAAAAAAAAAAAGGTAGAATTTTAGGTTCTCGACAACCAACCTCTTTGACATTTCAATGGAATATAAGAATATTTATACTTTATTTTCTGTAATTGACTCCACTTGTGATAAATATCTTCTCATTTCCTTGATGTTTGAGTATTTAAATCATCTAATTCTAGTCTTAAAATAGATTTGCTAATTTATAATGTCATGTTTATATATTTAAGTGTTGGATTGTTCATGAAGAAATTGATAGTGACAAAAGCCAATCACTGAAAGCATAAATTATGATAGTTTATTAATTTCATGGTAGCATATTAACACGGTGAATACAGAAAATATAAATTATATATAAAACATCCTAGTTAATAAAGGAATTGTAAAAATGTAGAAATGCCTTGCAGTAACATGGATCAAATGAGTTGAAATAATGAAATGTTATTAAAGCATCTATAATAGATTTTGAACAAGCCTTAAAGAGAATTACCCTTTGGAAAAATGCCACTTCATTCATAGTAAATGCATGTTTTTTACTTTCATTTAAACTATGTTATGCAAATATTTGACAGTGAAGTCTAAATCACCGACAGAAATTACTGTGGTGCTGTCGGAGCCTTTGACATTGATTTCCCCTCTGAAACACATTTGTTTCCACTGTTCAATATTTAATATACACTGCAGATTAGAAGCCTAAAGATGGACGACAGTCAATTGATAAAAATTAAAACTGTCTGTGGCCTTCTAGGAAGATAATACTTTCTTTTTAAAAAAATATTTTATTTACTTATATTTAGAGAGAGGGGAAGGGAAGGAGAAAGAGAGGGAGAGAAACATCAATGTGTGGTTGCCCCTCGTCCACCCCCTACTGGGGACCTGGCCTGCAGCCCAGGTATGCACCCTGACTGGGAATCGAACCAGCAACACTTTGGTCCACAGGCTGGCATTCAATCCACTGAGCCACAACAGCCAGGGCTAGGAAAACACTTTCATACTGAAGATCTATTAGAATTTTTTCTTTCTCTGTGCATTTCCTATGTTGAACCACAAAATGTTTAGAAATAAACTCCAAGTATATTACTGTAGATAGAAATTGTATAGAAGCTAGAATTAAACAATTTTGGCAATCAGAAACGGAATCAATTTTTAAAACACTTTTCTTGTTTTTTTTTTCTCCTGCCTATCGGTTAATAAGCAATTGCCAATGCCTTTTCTTACGCTAACAAACTCCTTTTAGCCTAGGACAGCCTTTTTGGCAAGTACAAAAGAGACATCTAGCTGCTCAGCCACGTGCCTTAGAAAACTAACCCATGCGGAACTGTTTATGAGTTCCATGCATGGACAAATCGCACCTCTAAGTATTCAGATAGCTTCAAACTTCATAAATCGTTAGAAATAAAACAGAGACAGCGGTGTTTGTTTTGCTTGTCAGGACAGGTTAGTGTCCTGACACAATGACGTCATCTGATTCACATTTTTCCAAGATTGGAAAGGGCCTGTCGGGTGGCTCATCCCTGGCCTATGGGGTAGCGGCAGGTGTGACCGACGCTGGAGCTTGTCTTCCCACTACACTGGTTTCTTCACTCCCGGGTCTAGGTCCCCGTGCGCCCTGGATTCCCCTCTGCTCACGCGGGCTCAGCCCCCAGGGCCTCTCCCTGTGGCTCAGACTCCCCCCAGCTCAGTTCTCCTGGTTCAGTCACACCTTCATATGCCAGTTGGCTTTCCAAACACAGGAGCCTGAGTGTCTAGTCCAGTTAATTTCTATGACAGGGACTGGAACTGCTTCATTCCATCACATGCTATTGGTCAGAGCAGTCAGCGGGTCCACCCAGTGCCGAGTATGTGGGGCCATCAGCTCCTCCCCTGATGGGGGAGAAACCAGGTCCCATCGCAGAAGGACGCACGGAATGGGATATATTATTGCAGCGGGCTTTGTACAATAAAATCTGCCACAATTCTTAACCTGAAAAACTAAATGTTTTAGAAACTGAAAATCTCCAGAATGACATGTCAAGTGATAATCTATGGAGAAGCAATGATGTGATTAACTGTGAATACCATTTAATGACACTTGAATAAATACAATATACATTTTGCAACATAACATGGCCCTGAAGAAATGTACACTTGCTATTAGAAACACAGAAATTCCAGGGATAGGTTTTAAATTATGATTAGCAAGCCCAGGGTAACACCTTCAACTATGCATCGCAGTTTGAAAAGAGGTGGCACTTCTATCTGATGGACTGTAGAATGACGTACACGTTTCTGGGAAATTGTGAGATGTCTGGATGCATCTGAAGCGAGGGAGTTTATGTTTCACCTTAGGGGCGTGTAAACGCAAACAGCAAAACTTAATGTAGCTGAAAAATGGAGTCAGCACATTTCCAATTAATCCTGTAGTTTATCATTAGCTGGCTACTCTTTGCTGTTGATATTTGTCATCTTTAGTCATATCCTCCACTGGGTTCACAGTGGCGCCTTATGATACAGCAGCTTTCCATGTCAAATATTAAGCTGATCACCGATCTAGGGGATAGTCCCCAGTCTCTATGGGGTAAGTTTCATGTAGAGGACTGGCGTTTTATCTAAATAGCTAGATGTCTAAGTACACCCCAAGAAGTCTTTCTTAAATTTGTGAGGTCAAGAAGATTTATTAAGTCTAAATCTCTAAACTTTCAATGGAACTGCCCCAACTACCCCTTCTACCTGGCAGACCACCAGCCAGGGTGTGGAGGCACAGTCATGTAAAACAAATGCACCACTCTTTCCTCATGAACGTAATTTTTCATGGAATCAACATAAAGAGGGAATAGAAAGAACATACCAAATTTTTTGGACTATAAGATGCACCGGACCATAAGACGCACCTAGGTTTTAGAGGAGGAAAATAGGAAAAAAATGTTGAAGCAAAAAATGTGGTCAAATATTTTGCCTGCTCCTGCCTCCTGTGACCCCGCTCCACCGCTGCCCCCCAACCACACTGAGCCAGGCAAGCCGCATTCAGACTATAAGAGGCACCCCTATTTTCCTCCCAAATTTGGGGTGTGTGTCTTATAGTCCGAAGACATGGTAGTTTTATATTGGAACCATGTGACTGATATTTATCTCACTCTGGCTTCTGGTTACTGCTTATTTTAATGTTTGCTATGTTACTTCTATATCTTGAGCAATGGACTTAATGCGACACACTAGTAAACATTTTGTATCCAATGAATATGAAAACTGGAAAAAGCATATCATGAATAATACAAATTTAAATATATATTTATATATGCGAAAGTGCATATTCAACAGTTCATTCAAGAAGAAATATATGCTTTCTTTCTTAAATAAAAGTGATATCTTTTTACACATGTTTAATATATGAAATATCACTTTATGATGGGTTAAACCAACCCTAAGCCATGAAGTCACAAGGGCCATCAGGAGAAATCGTCGAGATTATTTATAAGACATGGTCTAGAGCTTTGAGATTCCACAAGAGAACTACTTAAATGTTTTTTCCAGTTTTCCACCAATATTTCAATTTTGTTACAATAAAAAGTTGAAGACTTTGAATAGGACATTACATAATAGAGACCACAACCAAGTGGCATTGCATTTTCGCATGGAAATGCTTGGTGAAGGCACATTTTAATTCTCCTTCCCTCAAGGAGCACAGTCCCAGACAAATTGCTTACTTAATATGTAAACTCGTATTTAAATAAAATATGAATGCTTATATTTAACTAAAACAGTCCCCACAGGATTTTATTCTTGGGTGAGCACAACCAAACTGCAGTGGTGCCGGTGCTGAGATTCTTGGGGCGCAGCGTGTTTCTGCCACGGCCAATGGGTGTGAAATGCTGTCCTTATTTCCTGTCTTCAGAACGGAAATAGCAGCTCCGGCAGCAGCAGCAGATTTCTTGCTTGTATTGTTCGACTTGATCGAACCGCTCTGTCTGGATGGTAATTCTATTAGATCAGTGTGACAGCACACACGTCTAATGGAAGGATGGTGATTCAGTGTGAATTTTACCCTGCGATTCCCTTCCTTAGAGATTAATGCTCTAATTTGTGTTTCATGAGCATATTATTATTTTAGAATCGTTTTTGCTAAAATTTGATAATTCTTTGAAACAAATGAATCCCAGATTTCTTATTAAGCACAGAAAGCAATAAAATGTGAATTTATTACCCTGAATTGGAGCTGCTGGGTATTGTCTGTTTAATTCTTTATTACTTGTATATTTCTTTTTGGCACTATTAGAATCGTACAATATTGCTTTTAGGTAATAGCAACCATTAAATAATGAAAACATCTTCAATCACGGGACAAGATACCTTACCCCTCAGTGTTCATACCATCAATTCTGCTTTTGTGAATACAGACTACTGTTTTTATGTTAACTTCTTTACTAATTGCCTTTAAAACATTCATGCCAAGTATTTTTTAATGAAGGAAATGAGTTGGAGTTTTGTGGATTGGTTCATTACATTTAAATACCAAACACTGAACCGATTGTTTTAAAAATTTTCTACAGTTTTCTAAAGGGAAATTGCCAAGGTGAATGCCACTAATTTTTATTCTATCCAAAGAAGTCTGTATCATTCTAAATTGGCCACAGTGCAAGGCATTAGCATGTTTGAAATTATGTTTACTGCAACATACAAAAATGTTAGGATTCTAAACTGGTATAAAAGATACCGGAAGTCAGAGTCGATTTAGTCTATTTGATCAATCACCTTAAGAAATCATATTTAAAAACTAATTCTAACTCAAGATTATTTTAATAATTAGAATTATTTTTATTTTTTATTTTTTGCTTTTTATTTTCCTCTTCTCTTTATTTTGTATTTGAATAAAATTGTCAATGTTATGAAACCGTAGGTACAGTTAAGTGGGAGGGATTAGGAAGAATACAAATAATTCTGGTAACATTATGTTATTTACAAAAAAGTAAAAGTAAAACAAAACTTGTTAGCAGAGGAAATGGATTTTGAAGAGAGATGATTTGAGCAAACAGATGGCTCCATATGTGTTACTTCTTTTAATATTAAAAATTACTTCCTTCATATCCTCCACATCTGTTATTAAAACACTATCTGTTTACAGTTATATAACTCTTCATGACCTTGGACCATGTCCCATATCATCTGCTCTTTATATCTTGACATATTGCTCTCACACATGATGACAGTATTTTTTTCATCGAAATGCATTGCATTACATCAGGATGGAGGTACAGATCTATAATATTGTAATTCTGTGACTATTTCTTTGCAATTCTCTTTCTCTCAATCTTACTTTCACTTAAGAGTTAAGCTCTAAGAAACTATGTGCCTAGGAATTAAGGGTAAATATTGAAGGACTCAGATAATACAAGGCGCAAGAGATCTTCCAAATGCACAAAACCTTGCTTCAACTTTATCCTTCCTGTGCAGACCCTCCCTAAGGGATGCGGAATCTTACACACACAGGCACATGGTCATTTTTCAGTTTATTATTATCATGTTTTAGCACAGTATGTGAAAGCAGTTGGTGTGTAAGGCACTTGGCACTGTTGACATATTAAAGGTTTTTCATTCATCAATCCCATTGATGGTTACAGAGACCCATATTATCCCACATTTAATATTACGATTAGCAATATATTCTACAAGATATTAAATAGTCTCCCTAGCTAGTTGTACAAGGTAAGCTCTTTAATACACCATAGAACCTATAGCTGTTTCACTAAAACTCATCTGGAATGTGATTTATTTAACATTCATTTTAATTTGGCATCCAGTAGAATAAAATCACTGTACTTGTAACAAACACCAGAATGTTGGGTAAAGCTGAGAAATATGCTGGGTAGTGATGGATTGTGTGCAGAAGGGGATATCAGTTAGGTCAGGCTTGGGCCGATGTTTGAGCTCATCCTGATAATCACAGGAATGCTTCTGAGAATGGATATTAGTTGGTTTTTCTGTTCCCCCCCCTTCTGCTGTCCAGCCCACCTCATTCACCCCCTTTCACACACACACACATACTCTCAGACTCTCCTTGCTTAAAAAGCACACTCTTGGTTATGTCCAGTAATCACACCACCAGGAGAGGTTCAAGCTCCACCGAGAAACCGGGCAGAGAACACGGAATGCATTGTAGTCAAGCCCTCGTTGTTCTCCTAATAAAAACAGAGTCCAAAACTTCAAAAGGAAAAAAAAAAGCTTTATGTCTTTACAGAAACCACATCCCTTATTTACAGATAGGGCTGCCGTGTCTCAATACTCCACCAGCCTCGCCTTCATAAACACAGACAGGAACGTGACACCCGTCAGCGTCGTCTTGTTCTCGGGTGCAGTGTTTCATTCGGCTGTGGGCCTGCGGTCCAGCCCAAGCCTCTCAGTCTCCCCCTCAGACTCTGCCCCTTAAACCATCCAGTAAAGAGTTTATTTGGGTAGCTGGGAGCAAAAGAAAACTGTAACATAACGAGTAAAAACTAAGGTTTTCCTAGAGTGTTGAGGAGGGATATCATCTTGATAAGTCACCTAGCTCTCCATCACTCAGCCCCCGTCTAGCAGACTGAGAATTTGGTCTAAGCCAGTGGTTTCTATGACTGTTATCCCTTAAAAATGGAACATAATCAACAAAAGCAGAAAGCAAGAAAAACATAACCAGAGACATTGAAATTAAGAACAATCTAACAATAGCCAGAGGGGCGGGGGAGGGGACTATGGGGAGGAGGGTTTTCAGGAACCACTGTAGAGGACACATGGACAGAACCAAGGGGAGGATGGAGGCAGGGAAGGGAAGTGGGATTGAAGAGGGTAGGGGGAGGAGGGGGGATGCAGACAACTGTAACTTAACAACAATAAAGTAATTTAAATGAACTCATTATAAAAAAAATGGTTATGTCTTTAAAGCAAACAAAGCTCGTATACGCATCCCAACGGTCTGAATTCCTTTAGCGGTGTGCCATAGGTAAGGCGTCTTTTATCCTATATATTATACTCTCATGTGAGTATGTCACACTGGAGGCAAATTTAACCTTATTTCCATTACACTTCACGAATATCTGACTTTATTAACTATATAAGGTGAAGTAGTATATTACTGTCAAATTTAACTCTGAAATCCATGTTTTCACTTTTACCATATAATTAAAATTCAGCAATAAAAGCTGCTCACTAAATTCGATGCCTATTTTAGCTTAAGTAGTTTATATTTGCACAATACATGAACTTGTTTCTGTTCATTTATTTAGAGTGAACAAGTCATGGCAGAAAATATCTTTGGTCTTGTCTAAAAGAAAGAGGACTAGCTCTTAAGAAGTTCTGATCCTAAATGTATCACACATCTTTCATCTCAAACAATTAAAGCAGATTTTCTGTGGTAGGTGGTTTTATTTGTTTGGTTGGTTTTCGTTCGTTCAGAATCCATTTTCATTTCAAAATCGGTCACACTCCTTGGTGGCAGGAAGGACAGAGCTCTAGGTGATTATGCAGTGCACCCCGCCCCTACTGTCTGTGAACTAGAGTCCCCGTTTGCTTGGAAGACACACGGCACCAATGTGTGCCTTTGGGTTTGGTGGGCAGGGCCACTCACCGAGACCCGAGACCCTCGGCTTTGTCCCCTGTCCAGAACCTCAGGCTAATTAGAAGCTCTGCGCAGTTAAAGGATGACTGCTGGGAAATGCTTCAAGTGATCCATGGTGGATCTTTAAGGACTTGCGAGTGGCCTTTTGTAGGGGACGTGCCCTGGTGCAGGTCAGGGTGGTGTCAGTGTCCCCATTTTGTTTCACGGGCTAACCCGTTCTCACCATACCATTAGCACGCGTGCGGTGAGACAAGCATTGTTACATCAAAATTAATCTTATCCACCATGGTTTACAATTGAATATGTCTGTCATTTCCCAGATTCCCGTTTTTTGGCTTTTTTTTTTTGACCATAAAAGCAGGAATGCAAACAGGGGGCTGTGTAAATACGTGTAACTAAAGGAAATCTCCATGTTGTGGTCAGATAACCTTTGTAATACATATGAAAGGAATGAGAAATGTGTTTTTTTTCTTTCTGAATTTAAGGTGAACCTGATAATAAATTCAGCAGCCTGTGCGCTGCATTGTTTTCTGATAGTCACTAGATAACCTCCTTTTTTGTCATCACTTGGTCAATTATTTGTCTTGTTTCCCTTTGTTTCTGAGCCATCTAAGGATGTCATTACCACAAAGCCAGTGACATGCTGAATAAATGAGGGATCCAGGCACAAGCTATACAAGATAAAAGCTATTTTTAATATTCTTTGTTTCTGCTACAGCTCCGATAGAACAAAAATAGAATGGATTTGAAAAAACATAAATACATATCTGAAACAAGACAAAGGGAGAAAAATTGGAGAAGTCAACGGAAAAATAACTTAGAAGTGAGAAATATATGGACACTAATCTTTTCACTCTCACTTAGCCTGACTTTATGTCCACATTTTTCAGGGGGAAAAAAAGCTTTTGTGTAAGACTATTTTTGTAGAATAATAGTGTCCCTTGTCAACCCCGCCTTCCCTTCCCATCTGTCTCTCAAACTATGATCAAGTATTTGGGGAGTTGTACAGTTCAAGGAATGCTTCATTCTTGTAGAGTTTTTCAGCATTTTCAAGCATGTTAATATGAATTACAAAGTTCTCAAACAGATGTATGCATTTCCAAACTCTTTAGACCACAGGTTAATTTTCACCAGAACTCACTGTAGCAGGTACTGCTTTGGCTTCATTATATAGAAGAAGCTGATCGATTGTTACTTTTCTGTAGCTTTGTCACGCCCAATGTGATTTCAGTCCCCATCCCAGAGTTCACGAGAGACGCGCAAGTGTGAGGGCTGAGAGCAGGGACTTTGGCTCGTCGTGCCCATAGGTTTTACAAAGTGCACGACATGCAAGAAAGTTTTGTCTTCTAGGCTTTGTAACCTGCCGTGGATTTAGACATTACCCTTTCTGAATTTGAACTAAGGCCTGGTCTAGTGACAATGGCAGAAACACTGCTAACAGAAAGTGCTAACTATTCTGCAAAGAATAACTGTGGTGATACAGGTACACATAAAATCCTAAGTAATAATTCAGTGAAAGTTCTGTGTCCTCCACAGAAGACAAGGACTGAACAATAAAAGCAGTACACAGAGTTATGAAATGTGGATAAGGAATTGCGGGGGACCCCGTCTCGCAGCGTCGCCCGAAGTCACGGATGAAATGAGGCTACCAGCAAAAGATCTGCTTGGAGAGAAAATGCTGGCTAATCTCTCAGAGGAGAAGGGCCCTGAGGTCCCTTCTCCTGAGGCTTTCATTGAGAAGGATATGTGCAGGGGTAAACAGCATGCGTGCAAACGTCATCAATCAATGTCTAAAGGCCATAGTTACAGAAAACAGATATTATCTACAGATTCAGGAAACACAGAGATCTGCCTCAGGTCAGGGTCTGTTCGATATGCTGATGCCAGAGGGTTGTTAAGGCAGAATTCATGAGATTAGGAGTTCGTTCCTGTTTTGGATTTAGATATGTGATGCATGGCAACAGGGCTATACAAAGCAAAGCAAGTCTCAAGGGGTATAATGCATTCTTTGGGCCTTGTTTCCCACGGGAACCCTAGTTGTGCCTGCCTCCCAGCATTCCCAGGGTTCTGGTCAAGACTTACAGGCCCTCATTCAAGGCCTGGCTTGCACGGGGCTACAATTCCCGATACTACACAAAGTGGTCCCCAACAAGGAATGAAACAGAGATATGATGAATTGAAACATTTGGTTGGAATTCTATGAGATTGAACATCTTAAACATAAAAAAATGAAATCAATAATACTTTCAAACGTTTTGGGTGTCATCACCCCTTAGCAGAAAGTGTGATTTATTGCTGTGGTTTCATGAGATATTTTATGTAACTTAAGGCTTTATTAATAGCACTTATACTGAGTCTGTTGTGAAAGTAGGGTGTCACTTTCATTGTCCCCACATTCCTTAGGAGAGTGGAAAGTATAGTGACTTCACCTGGAGTGTGGATGTGGCATGAAGTGACTTCTGGTGATTTAAATAGATCCTAATGGTTGTTTAGTGTAGACGATTATAATCACAAATGCACTAAGGAAACCTTCTAGGTCAAGGCTATTCAGACCGTTCAGCGACCACAGTGGGAGTGAAGAAAGATCAATGAGTCATTACCCCATTGTTCTATTTAACTTGAATCCGATACCCCCTTTTCATCTCCACAGTATTTGCTTTAGTTCAGACACACTCAACTGTGCTTGGCTATATATTTTCCTGCTCCGGGCGACTTGCCATGATTGGGAAATTTAGCAATCCTTTATCTCTGCAAAAGGTCCAATAGTAAATATCTTAGGCGTTATGGACCATAAGTCTTTGCCACAACTACTCAACTCTGGCGCTCTACCGCCAAAGCCAATATAGACGATATATAAATGAACGAGCATGGATGGATTCCGATGAAACTTTATTTATGGACACAAATTTGAATTTCGTATAATTTTTACCTGACATGAAATATTCTTTCATTATTTTTTCAACTAGTTAAAATGTAAAAGGCAGTTTTGGTTTCTGAGTCATGCGTAAATATGACCTCTGTCCTTTTTTTTTTTGTATGGACTATAGTACATACACAGTAAAATCTGAGAAGCACTAATCAACACAGTTTCAAGTTTATTCATGATGCCATATTTATAGAAATAAATCATTTTATAATAAAGGTATGCATGCTCTTACTTCCTTACTAAATTTTTATACCAGATTTCTTGAGATATAATTCACATACCACAAAAGTCACCTATTTCCTGTGTACAATGCATGGTTTTTAGTATACTCACAGAATTGTACATGTATCACCACAGTCCATTTTAGAACATTTTCATCATCATATAAAGAAATCTCCTAACTATTAACAGTCACTCACCATTTTCTTCCACTCTCCCCACCTGACCTTAGGCAACTACTGCTTCATGACTTATATTGATATGCATATTCTGGACATTTCACATACATAGAATTATACAATATGTACTCTTTTGTGGTTCATTTCTTTCACTTGACATAATGTTTTCAAGGTTTATCAATATTGTAGAATGTGTCTGTATTTCATTCCTTTACATTGCTGAATATTATTCCACTATATGGATATTTCACATTTGAATTATCCATTCATCAGGTGATAGGCATTTGGGTTATTTCTATTTTTTGGTCTGTAATGAATAATGCTACTATCAACATTTATGTATATGATTTTGTATGGATATTGTTTTCATTTCTCCTGGGTAAATCCTAAGTTAGAATTGCTGAGTCATAAAATAATTTGCCAAATTCCTTTTCATAGCCATTTCTAATTTCATTCCATTGTAGTCTTAGAACATACTTTGTGTAATTGCAATTTATTTAAACTTGTTGAGGTTTATGTTATGGCTCAGTATCAGGTCAATACTGAAACATATTCCATGTGCACTTGAGAGCAAAAAAAATATATCTATGTACCAATTCATACATATACTCATGTAGATAAATATACCTATAGGTAAACATTGATCTGTCTTCATCTCTCATCCACTACCCCGTGGCTCTATCTAGCCCCCTTGCCTCTCATAACCTTCTGCTTCCACGAGGAGAAGCCTGGCCCCCGCCCTCTGCCATCTACTGTGGGGTTGTGTGATCCCAGTACACGGGGGTAGCGGTTCCAGAACGGTTGACTGCACTCCCGTTGGAAACAGCTTTAGCAGTTAGAGGCAGTGCATATGGACAGTCATTTCTGTCATAGTTATACATCTCCACTCCTTTCCAAAGTCACCTAATTCGGCACCTATCCCCTCACCCACTCCGGTGAGGTGGCTTCCTGCGTGTGATTCGATCAGATGATCTAGTAACTTTCTGCATGCCGTCCTGGATGTCCACACTTCCCACAGGCTGTCTACTGATGTATATGATGGGGAGCCTGCTTTGAAAAGGCAAATAAATGCTGAGCTCTTATTGATGGGACTTTGTACTTTTAAAAACTAGTGATTCTGTTTCACATACCTAAAGAACAGTCACCGTGAATGAACTTTGAACTTGGCTGTAAGCATAATCGTTAAGAGCCATCTTCCAGTACATGTGCTTCATCGTACAATTGCATAAACTAAGACTGAGATACAGGAAGCGCATTATTACTGTCATGTAAACTGATGACAGAGTCCGTGATAGATGGTTCTTTCCACCATTCTTCCCTATACTCTCTCAGGTACAACAATATCGTAAACAACTCCACTATTCCCTAATCATATTCCTTTCAGAATGTTAAGTTTTCTAAGATACCTAGAGTTAATATAAGATGGAAAATAACTTTGAAGTAAACAAATGCATCACTCCTCCATAGGACTTAATAGCATATTAGCCTTCTGAGTCAAGTGAATTAGAGCAGGGAGAACGTCGATTTCTGCCTTGGGCACTTATCCAGGAGATTCCCTGAAGCACAGCCCGACTCTCGCTGCTGGTAAGAGTACTTCCCCCAAGGCAGGCTCTGAGCTCGCCAGCCCTGCAATGGTAAGGAAATCGGAACCATCCTCCACACCAGCATTCATTTGTTTAGACATCCTACTTAGAAGTAAGGTTTAATAAAACTGGATCTCCATCATCTGAGTATTCATCATTTTCTGGAGGTCTCCCTGGGCCTCATTAATTAATCTTCGGTGCGACCGTGATGTCTGTAACATTACTCAACGTCTCTCTCGGTTAGAAACCACTGAAACAGCATCTTGTTATAGCAGCTGTCTGGGCGGGCATCTTGGTCTTCTCGTCATTCTCCTTCCAGGAAAAGAGAAAACACAAGTGAGTTTTCATTGCCCTGAAAGGTCCAAAGAACATCTACATTTTTGGATCGTTGGCTCTTGTAGTCGGGTCTTGCAATGTGTACGGTGTGTTGGCTGAGTACTCTCATTTCCCCTCTCTTTCTATGCACGCACACGTGGGAGCAGGCTCACTATCTGCGGTAAAAGGGAATTACGTAGTAAATCAGGCTATTTACTGCCAAAACTGAATGGCAGTTATGCAACCGACATTACTGAATACTCTGTAAATTCCGTTCTGGTCTTGGTTTAATCATTGGAATTCCTCATTGATTTCTTTTCCCTTCACTCCCCTATGCGAGTAACCAATCGTCTTTCCCTAGCATTATGACTTTTTCTACTGGCTACTTGTTTTAAATTCCCACTCCGCAGCATTTTATACCTTCATCTCAGATGCTGGAATCATTTCTCAACAGACTCCAAACTTGTTCTCCAATGAAGATTCCCTGTCTGCAGACTCTGCAGTCTTCACTTATTTACTTAACTAATGTGTTTATGGCACTGGGACATCACCTTGGAAAGAAGGAAATATTTGCTGAGTCTCAGCCGCTGCCATGGAAAGCCGTAGCTGCAAGACACCGTAATGAGTGCTCCCCAGCAAAGTACAACCTCTGTCCCGAAGACCTCTCGTATTTTCTTTCTTTAAGTCTTTGCTTGTCATTCTTACAAAATAGGATCGATCTTTTTTTCTACTCAGTTTAGTAAAATTCAACATACCAATCCTTTCAGGTTTAATATTAATGTCCGTCTATTCCATGGAATCTTCAGTGGCAATCCAAATGGGAATGAAAGTCTTATTCTGACACTTCAATATTACTTAGTTCTGGCACTCTTCTGTTTCACAATTCCGCAAACCTTTAAGTCATGGTTACAATAATATGCAAGGCACATATGATGCATTATCTCATTTGTGCTCCAGTGCAGCAAATACGGAATCTGAGAGGCTTATTCTGTGTCCTGTCTCCAGTCCTTTCCAGGTGTGAAGCTCTGGCCAGCCCATTAACCATCACTCTAAACCCACCAAAATAGAACTATCATGGGGTCTCATAATGTCATTTTGAAGATAAAATGTGATTATGCATGCGATCATAGAAAGGGCATTCAAAATTGTTATTGTTATGAATACGATTGCCACTTATTGTATTGATGCACCAGCGGTGCAGGAAACTGAACAGGATCACACCGTTAACGAGCAGCCGAGCCCAGCTCTCTCAGTGCCACGTGGTGTTGTCTATGGCACGTTCCTCTTTCCCGTGAGACTGAAGGGTTATCTTCTATACTGAAAGTATTGGACACAGAGTAGGTTATACCTTAATAGCAAAAACACATTGTGTGCTCTGCATGCTTCGACTGTGTAAGATTGCACCTCGAACCCTGGCATCTCGTAAGTCTACCTGAATCTGAAGCTGAGCTTAGGCTGGGAACAGGTAACGTGAGGGTGTCAGCCGGGTCACCTGGAGAGCAGGTACGGCTCTAAGTGCCTCACCCAAGGTTAGAAAACCAGGGAGGATGAGAGCTGTTGAAAGAAAACTGGACAGAGTTAGACAGACAAGGAAGATTTCTTTCAAGGTCTTTGCTGTGGGGAACAGAGAGAGAGCCCGACTCCTCTGAAAGACAGGAGGTCCCTGAGCACGGGGCAGGCTGGAAGGAAAATACCAGGGCGCTGGAGCAGGGATCTGTCCATGTGCCCGAGCCATCTGCGTTTGCTAAGGGGCACTTAAGAAGTGAGGTTCCTACCCTCCCGTTGAGCCTGTGAGGAAGGGGCCCTCTCTCCTCTGTGACCGCATTGCAAGGGGATTGCTTCCTGTCCTCCCCTGTCCTCCCTTCAGAAAGACTGTCCTGTTCGTCACACTCCCGAGAGGCTGGGAGAAGATCTAAGGCAGAGGAAGAATTGGCAACTGAAAGTTTTCTCAAGGCAATGGAGGCTAGGAGCCTAGAATCAGGAAGACAGCAGTCTGGAGCTGAGGCAAGCTGGGGGCAACGTCATGGCCACAGTGCCAGCAGTCACCCTCGTCCGGGACGGCAGAATCACCAGAGAACTTGTTCAAATACGTGCAGCTGGGACCACTCCCCAGGGATTCGGACTCGTCATTTATTCCCAGGGGATGCTGACACCACTGGGCCCAGCCCCACACTCTGAGCACAGTGTCCTCGAAGGGGCGGGCCATGGTGTGAGGGCTGGTTCACTATTTGCCCTCACTGGGGGGGACGTCCGCGTTTATCAGACACTCCGGCTGAATTCTTTCCATCGCTTTCAGTCTCTACAGAAATACTTTTAGATTCTGCATCAGACGATATATCTTAACCAATGAAAGGACATTTTCTCATTTTATAAAAAGGTGAAAATAAAAGTTTTTCCTGCCAATTCTGGTCAGAATGTGTTTAACCATTCAAAACTCTCATGGAATGGGTTAGGTAGTTTTCTTAACAAACTAGGTAATAGTTTTCTTTAAATGCATATGCACTGTCAATAGCTTTGACATATTTATGGAAATAAAATTACTGTAAAAATCAAATGGTGGTAGTTAAATATTCATAAATGTGTGTGTTGTTTTCTCAGCCAACAACAGCGTTATGAAAACCATCAATTTCCAAGTATGTTCTTTTGGGACCAAATGAATCCAGTCATTTTGAAATGTGGTGGCTTTGGTGATACTCTGCAAGAAATAAGGAGACATAACAGTACAAATATGTTCTTTAAAAGAAGATAGCACACATTTAGAGTAACTCAATATTTTATCCTCCTTCAGAAAAAATGATTATTTACTGAAACAAAACAATCAATCCTTTACCTCAAATGGAAAATGCTTCAAATTTATTTTAAATTGTATAGTATATGTTTAAAAGAACTTGCATATATATGATATTGCTCATTGCTAACATCATTCCAATGTTAACTGAACATTAGTTTTGAAAGATTTCCTTTTTTTCAAGCATTTCAACTGTGTTCTCATTATCCTGTAAAAAATTATTTTTACTGTGGCTTGTCATGTCTTCTAGAATACAGAATAAGGCATGTCTAACGTTATGCCAACAGGTTTTTCTTATTCAGTCAAATTGAATAAAAATAAGGTTCTAGGCATTATGTTCCAGAAAATTATAAAAATGGAATCAATTCATGTTATGCAAATATAATCATTAACCCAAAACTGTAGGAAAAAAAGAAACTTTAATAATCATTTTATTTAAACAACCAATATGAGAAGCACCTTAATAGAATCATTATGTAACTGTTTCACTTTTTAATGGAAGAAGTGTGGAGCAATGGGGAAAATGCCAGATCAGGATTATCAGAAGGCAGTTCCAGCCCTAAATATTTAAGAAGTACCACTGGTTTTAGGGAAATTATATAGTCTCCATTTTCTCATCTATGAAATTGAAACTAGGATCATTTAGAAGAAGATGATCTCATTAGATATATGATGTTTACAGACAAATATCTGATACTTTCTTTCATCCTAGTAAATAAGAACCAGACCAAATTATTTTTAATTCTGATGTCATTGATTTTTAAGTCTTTTCAAAATGAATTCACTAATATATTTCCCAAAGAGCGTGAGTATGAGTAGACAAATGTGGTAGTATCTGGTCAGTCCATAACGTGGGAAGACCATGCCCTAAATTATCATCTGCCTCAGTGAATTTTTGTGCGCACCAATTAGTTACCTGTGATATAAAATTGCCTATATGTAAATGAGAGATGAGATTCCCCCAAGGAACTTTAGAACTGCCCTCTCCACCACCAGTGTTTATGGTTCGGCAACATCGTGAGACTGGACATCGTGAGAAAGACATCGTACTCTTTCTTTGTTTTTTCCATATGAATACAAAACATCCAGAGACCTCTGCTCTCCTCAGTGTCGTTTTAGTAACTTCGTTCTTCTCTCTTGGTCTCCTAACTGCAGCTCTCCTTGTTTGTATATGCTTCAGCCCGGGCTCAAGTTCAACCTCACAGGGAATCACCGCTGTACCATGGCTTTATGCTGTCGTTTCAGTCGAATGCCTTGAATTTTAGCTCGACTAATCAACTAAATGTTGGTGCATTAAAACTATCCCACTAGAACAATAAATTATCATGGAGCCATGGCACTTTCTGATTCTTATTACAGAAAGAGAAAACTTCATATGCTTATAAGTAATAATATTTTGTTTTCCCTAACTTGGGAGACAGCAAGAATTAGAATGATGAAAGATACTAATGTGAAAAGATAAATTATTAAATTTCCTCTCAAAATATGTATTTATTATGCAATATTTTAACAGTGCAAAGATTTAAAGAATAATAAAATCAATATTTATATATTCTCCAACAAGCCAAAGAAAAAATTAACTACACAGTTGAAGAGCCTTTGTGTATTCCTCGTATGTGCTGATTTACTACTAGCTTTCAGTCAAAGACATCCAGGTTTTCTAAGTTATATACACATCATCTCTCCTACGCTTTTATCAGATATCATCTGCAGGAATGGTATATTTTGATAAGTAACATTTTACACTTCAACGTACTTAATGTTTATCAATCTCTACTTTTATATCCTGTGCATTTTATATAGTTGAAGAAATTCTTCTCAAGCCTAATGGAATAAATTTATTATCCTATATTTACTTCATAATTTTTTGTATTTCTTTTTACATTTACAGTATTTATCCTCAGGGACTGATTTAACATATGGTGAGAAGTTGGAATAATACTCTTTCTTTGTTTTTTCCATATGAATAACCAATGTTTCCCAATACCATTTGTTAAGCAATCTCTCACTCCATTGCCCTAAATTCCCGCTCTGTTGTATCATTATGCTGTACATTGATAGACTAGTTTATGAGGTCCATAATATTTCCACCTGTACCTTCCTCTATCTCTGCATCAACACCACATAGTATTAATTATTATACCTCCATTAGAAGTCTTCATATCAGAAAGGGAAAAATCATTACCTCATTATTCTGTAGCATCTGCCATGGTCTTAGATTTGCAAAGTTGGACAAAGGAGTATATATAGGCTTTGGTTGAAGTTACATTTATAGATTAATGTGGGGAGAATTATGGTGAATTCATCTCTTTAGGGCTTTAATATCTTTCAATGCAGTTAGATATTGTCTTCACAATACTCTTAATTATTTTTCTTAGATTTCCTTATGTTTTGTATTCTCAGTGCGATTGTAAAACTAATCTTTTCATCTTATATTTTCTACATCTTTGTTGCTGATGAATTGGAAAGCAATCGATTACTGTACATTGATTTTATCATTGACTGACTTGAGATCTCTATAATTCTTATAATTTGATATAGATTCACTGTTTTTTAATATAGCCAATATAATTTCTATAAATAATAACAGTTCTGGTTTATTTTACATCTTTCTAACCCTTATATAGTTTTTATTTTTCTTGACTAATGAGCTTGCTAAGAATTTTAGATAAAGTATATATGATAGAGGACTTTCATATAATGTTCTTGATTTTAAGCTTATTCTTTCTGTGTTTTATTACTAAATATAGTGTTTCTACTTAGGCTATATCAAAAACAAAAATAAAAACCCAGAGTTCTTTAAATTTCCAAACAAAAAAGGAAATACTTAGGATAGGATCATATGGACAAGCCTCAAATCTCTTTATGAAATTTTGATTCCAGAAAATAGTGTATCAATAGCTATAAAGTTCTGAGACATAGGAAACCTTATTCCAAAAATCTTCTACTTGGCCAAATTATGACTCCAATCAATGTAGCAGCCACACATTCCAAAACATGAAAGATCTTTAAAATGTATCACCTAGAAAGAATTCTGAAAAATAATAATAAAATAGAAAACCCTGCCAAACAAATAAATTGAGATGACATAGGGAAAAGACCAGTGCCAGACTCAGAATCTACACAATTAACAAAGCTCTCACAGAATCGAGCATTTACAAAGAAATTGAATCCAGCCAAATAGTCAATGAATATAAAGAAGACACGTGGCTACACTCAACAATTTAAGAACTCAAGGATTAAGTCTACAAACCTTTCTTAGAACGAATGACTTGGCAATTAAGCCAAGTCCATTGAAACGTGTGGGTGTAATTATCTCTGAAACAGAGAATCTATGATGAAAGGATTTGGTAAGCACTGAATCCATTGATCTTTAAATAATTTATTCTGTCTTGAGCGGAATGCAAAGTAAATATTATAGAATTTGATATGTGAAATATGACTAATAAAATACAAATGCTGGATACACATATTGTTAAAATGAAAAAGTAAATTTAATTCTTTCACTTTATCAAATGCAGTTTTATTAAATATATCTCATTTTTATAAAATTAACTCTGACTATCCATTTATTCATGTACACGAACAAAGACTCTATATAGAATATTGGCTACTTTAACAATTGTGGTTATTCCCATTTAAAGATTTTTTGCCTTCTTTACAATTTTATGGTGTTTAAAATGTTTACAATTAATATAGATGTCATCATTTTTATTAAAAAATCACATTTTAATTTTTATTTATTCTTAAGTTTGAACAATGAAAAAGATGCAGCCTATGAATCATGTGTATTAATATACCCACAATATATCATAATATTTTTGTTTTAAAAATACTCTTAATAGTGATTTAGTTCAACTCATTCATTTTATAGGAGAATAAGAAAGTCCCAGAGGTTCAGAGAGCTGTCCACTATCACTTAGCTGGTTAGTGATGGAATGAACGCAGAATAAATTTAATAAATCTTAAATTAATTAATCATAATTATCGTATAGACTAAAGAATATACACATGGACAAGAGAGAAATATTTAAATCCTGTTCAAGTAATGATAGATAAAAGGACATATAAGAATGATTCCCTATGGTCTTATAAAAGACCTTTGAATGTTGGACTTAATGCTTTCTGCCTGTGGTACTGCCTGGTGAGCTGAATCTCTCTTTAATCACCTTTGCTTTCTCCAGCCTTTCCTCCCCAGGCTGTGCTGGGGCCCACTCTGTCTCAGTCCACCCTGAGATTATCGCTGTCATAGCACTTTCTGTAGCAATTTGAAATTATCTTTGCACACTGGTCTGTCCCCATTAAACCGGATGTTCCTTCAAGTCAGGACTCATTGATTATCATATTCCCCAGTTCCTAGCACAGTGCCAAATATTATTAAGTCTTCTGTGACTATTTGTCGAACTGACTGAATTACATTTAGAAATCTATGCACTCGATGAATTATTGAGCACGTATTAAGATATATTGATAATAGCTGGATCATTAACCTTTCTGTCTAGAAAACCTTTCTGTCTAGAAAAATTTGTGAATTTTACACAGACATGCAAAATTCTACTTCTTTTCTGATGTTATGTTTTTGAACAAAGAATAATTCATGACCTTTATCTTGCAGCCACATTTCAAAGATATCATCAATATCGTCTGACCAGGATCCTGACAAAATCTCGTTATAGGGGGCACTCTCTCTGCTTTCATATGACTTTTATCACAGCGCGTCTTAAAAGTATATCAACCCCATAGCCCAGCTTGTCCAAGATGTACTAGAGATACAGCTTCCAGTAAAAATAAGCTCCTTAGAAAGCTTTTTGTATTGTTATTTTTTTCTGGAGGAATGATTGAAGGGTTTTGAAAAAAGGACTTGTGTCTAAGCAGAGATTTTAAAATAAGACTGTCATGTTCAATTTGATGTTTCATGATTGTGACATATGAAAAATACTGTAAAGTTCTGGGGCTACCATCATTTTAGTGAAATACTAGGTAAATAGGCTCCTTTCCCATGTATCTTCTTGTTCAAAAAAATGTGTTTTGCAAATAGAAATGTTATTTTGATATATGAGAACCTAGCTGGGAGATAAATATGAGAAGCATGAGGAGGAAGATAAGTCTTATAGCAAGTCCTGTAGCTTTTAGAGTATAGCAGAGCCCACCGTGGACCTGGTATCTAAGTTTCACTCTGATTTCTTTCAAGTGAACTATACATTGCCCTTTTTCTTCCCCAATAAGAAGAGTTAAAATAAGTACCTTAGATGACTCATTTATCTTTTACTATGCCATTCCTCAAATGCCTGCCTGCTCTCTTAATCATTGGGATACTTCACTCTCTCCTTACTCTTGTTACCTTTCTGATTGTCCTCCACAGCATCCCTTCTCTTCAAGTCCTTTACATGTCACTCTGCCCTTTTCTTCCTTCTTCCTCTCCCCCATGCAAATAAACGCTGTTTTGGTCCTCTAAGGCCAGAAGACACTTTCTCTGAGCTCGGTTGCTTCATCTATCAAATGGAACTAGTAGGAGTAGCTCCCCCACAGCACTGGTGTGAGAACTGAAGAGGGCGCTTGCTGTATCAAAACTGTTGCATGAGCATCAGCTATTATTAGGGGTAAAGCCAGCTAAGGGACGTCCCCGCTTCCGGTGTTTCTTCATCCAACTGCTCTGTGCCCCATGGCCTGCGTTAACCACTCTAAAAGCCAGCATGCCCATGGAGCCTTCAAATAGCTCTTCACAGCCATTGTCCTTTAAAAGCCAAAATATCTCTGTGAAACATTAAACACTTGTCGATCATATTTTAATATTCCTTACCTACCAGCCAAAGACAGGCAAAGAACATTACAGGCCTGTAGCTTATAAATTGAGCGAGTTCTCTCTTAGCCTCGTCTTGGTAGGCCATGCCCCTGAAACTGATAGTGGAAACCAATTTTAAAGTTCCTTTTTATAGTTCTGTTTCTTTATGGAGGTACAAGAAAATACGGCTATATGGTGTCAGTTTTTTCATTCTTATACAAAAAGGCATGTATATGTGAAAAAAATAAACAAACTTGTTTTTTCACACTTAAGCATATCCTGGAGATATTGTCACATCAGAATATAAAAAGCTTTCTTGTTTCATTATGTAGGTATGCTACACTTTATTTAATGAGTTTTTTATGAATGGGTATTGGTGTTATTTTCAATATTTTGTTATCATCAACAATCCATCAATGACACATGATATTGCTATGAATGCCAATGTAGCTATGATGTAAATTTTAAAATGTGGGAATGATGGGTCAAATCATAGGTATGTAAATTTGATACATTTTTTTAAATGTTCATAATCCTTCCTGAACTGATTTGTTGAGATGCCGCCTTATCATCATACACTCTTTGCAGAATTTCTGTTCTGTTCTATTGGTCTGATGGTCTGATTATTCAGGTGCCATTGCCATATTGTTTTAATTAGTGAAGCATTATCATATGTTTTAATAGCTGTTAGATCTCCCCCACCTTTGCTCTGTTTCCCCAAACTGTTTGCCTCTTGAAGATAAGTTTGAATTGTGTTCCTTCCTACTGTAAGCATGACATTTTTCATATTGCCAGCATTCATTTATGGTGCAATTTGAATGATAAGTTAAGCCTCTAAAATTGAAGCTTACTGCAATGTGCTCCTGTGCCCTTGAATATTCCTAGGTAGATATATTTACTTGCATGTGATAAAGGAACCGATGCCCTTCATATTGACTGAATATGTAATGCTTGGAGCTAACAGTGGGTGAGAACTCTGCATAATGAATATTATCCATAAAGACTGAAATCATTGTTACATTTTTGTACATGTTTGTGGCCTATAAGCCATAAGAAAGTAGAGACTGGACATGTTATCATGAGCGGGCAAACTTCATTTGCCCCTAGCCTTCTTCTTTGAAACTAAGTATTATATTGATAGCAAAAATTAATCCAGTTGACCAGATGGCTGGACTTCTGGAAGCACAGGGTTGAATGTGTAGTGTGGTGACTATGGTTATCAATGCTGTAATGTATACTTGAAATTTGCTAAGAGGGTAGATTTTTATATTCTCACAACAACGACAAAGAAGAAACTGTAACTCTATGGAGTGACAGATATATTTATTAGCTGGACTCTGGTGACTATTTTACAGTATGACCCCCCACACACACACTCGCCATTTGTCTTTCTATGGTTTCAGTTACCTGTGGTCAATCAAGGTCTAAAGATACTACACGGAAAATTGCAGATATAAACGATTTATAAATTATAAGCAGTGCGACATTTTTAATAGTGTGATGAAATCTCATGCTGTCCCCATGAGATCATGGGATGTGGCTCATGCATTTGCCCAGCCTTTCTAGGCTGTAGAAGCTCCTACCTTTGGTCATGTAGGAGCCGTCTTAACATCAGGTATTACCGCATTTGTGTTCAATTAACTCTCATTTTACTGGATAATGGCCCCCAAGTTAGTGATGCTGGCAATTCAGATACACCAAAGAGAAACTGTAAAGTGCTTCCTTTCAGTGAAAAGGTGAAAGTTCTTGACTTAATAAGGAAAGAAAAAATCATATGCTGAGGTTACTAAGCTCTATAGTAAGAAGGAAACTTCTACCTATGAAACAGTGAAGAAGGAAAGAGAAACCCATGCTAGTTTTGATCCTCCTTCTGACATATTCTCAATAGGTCAGTAGCGGCCTAAGGCTACGTCCCAATGCCCTGTCCCTCTCCCCGCTCCATCTGGTCACGTCTGCACTGCACCACCTCCCAGCATCCCAGGAAGGGCGAGTGCAGCTCCCTCAGAGCGCAGGGACAGACCACATTCACTCGACTTTAATTGCAGCATATGTCTTAACTGTTCTATTTATCAGTTATTTCTGTTCATCACTTACTGTGCCCAAGATAGAAATCAAGTTTCATCAAAGGTCAGTATGTATAGGAGAAAACATTGTATCTATATAGGGTTCAGTACTGTTTCTGGATTCAGGCATCCCAAACATATTCCCCCAGGATAAGGAGGGACTATTGTATATCAAAACATGAAATTGTACACCTTAAGTATATATAATTTTTATTTGTTTGTTATACCTCGACAAGGCTATCATTTAAAAAAAAGTATTAGTGAGGAGACATGAGTCCCAAGTGGGCTTAGTTTTAACAAAAGGAAGTGGGAGACAGATGGAAAAGCCAGGTTAGGGATGGTGCGGAAGTCTTTCTATACTAGGCTTATAAGCAGAATCAGTGAAAGGTGCCATGGAATTGAGAAAATGTTAGGATGATTATTTTAATGGTGGTGTATGAAATAATGTAAGTACAAAGAAAGCAGAGATAAGAAGCCAAATTAGCAAACTATAACAGTAATTTACGACCGTGCCAAACTTCAAGTTCTACCTGAACTTCAACTTTTCTACCTGACTGTCCCATTCTGTGAGCAGTGATAATTATACTGCATACCTCATTGAGTCTGGGTGTGGTTTCAACTATGCTAACATTTGTTTACATTCCTTAGAACAGTGGGGACCATAATGAGAACTGAAGATGCTGGTGATTATTGGAAGCCCAATTGCTGCCAGTGTCTGAGGGAAGCAATGCCCAAAACGTTGACCCAGAGAAAAAGTCAGATAACACTGTAAAATTAAAATACTATGAAAACAACAAATTGTGGAGCACCCACCTCTAATTATATACCTCTAAACAGAAAGTCAGTCGTTTTTAAGAGACAATCAAATTAAATTAGAGAAGATGATAGAAATAAAAATGTAAAGTAGATTTTTAAAAAAGCACCATGTACTATTTGCAAAGAAATTAACTTTCTGAGCAAAAACTCCTGCTCAAGATATTTCATTTTAAGGGAGCTTAATATACTTGAAATCTTGAAGCTGTTTTTTCCCCCTGGGATTTCGAAGCCCTGAGCTTCTAGGTCTTCTTCATTCTATGAGGGGAGGGAGATCTTCTGGTGAGTGACGGGTATGGATTAATGCCAACGACATCAAGGTGCCCACGCTCTCAGATGCCATTTAGTATCAATCTTGACATTTTCTTTTAGTCTTGATCTTTTAACAAAATCACTTATTGCCGCACAAGTGTTGTGTCCTTGAAAACATGCAAAGCTTGTTGAAAGGGGTGTTTTTAAAAATAGTCTGTCTGGAGGTAAGAATTTATTTATAAGTAAAGAGTTCTTCATTGGGTTAATCACCAATGACCCCAGCGCTGGCCTTAGGTTCCCCAGGTTCCAGAAAGAGGAAAGTGAATTTCAAACCCTTTCTTTTTTCACTCCTTTCAGGCATCTATTTGGTCCCTCCTGTCCCTTGAGTTTTCAGACATGACACATTGCAACTCTACTGAAATTTTCAGTGTATCAGAATAAATGGGCAATTCTCCTTCACTGGCTAGTTTCCAAGTCTTGAGAACAAGGACTGTCTTCTAGATATTTAGGATACATTTCTTTGGAATTTAGGGGAACTGAGAACATATAAGAAGGGGGAGACTTGAGAGAAGGAAGAGAAATGGCCTTCTAGGACAGGACTTGATAGGGACGTTTCCAAGACTTCAGGGTTAGTTCATTGTCATTCTTCAAGGGCAAGCTTCAGAATTTGACATTTCTTTTATGAGCAATGGGCAATGGTGAGGCGCTGAAAGGTTTATTGATGTCCTTTGTTCACTTGTGACTTGGTAGAATGAGATGCCTGACCAGAAGTGAGCTTTGGGATGTTACATGTGGCAATGATTCTGTTGGACAAGAGGGAAACCAACGTGAAGACCGGAGACCACCTGGGAGGCTACTAGAGCAGTATTGCTTAATGTGAGATTCCATTGCATTCCAGGAGTGGGAAGGAAAGGGGAGCGAGGCATGCATGGGTGATTAAATATGTTTGCCCCTAAATGGGTATTTTCTGTGGAGTGGGATGAAAGGTTTCAAAGACCGTTGAGGGAAAAACAGGGAGGTGATCTAAGAAATTGTATTAATCCATCACAAATTAGAAAAAGAGTAAAATAAGTATATTAAAAAGAGAATAAAACAAAAATGAGATGGCAAAAAGTTCAATTATATCAGTAACCCCATAAGTGTAAATAGATTAAGCATTTCCATTAGTAAACAAGTCATAAATGTATAGCCGTAAAGAATATAATCAACACATTTGACTGTGTTAAAATTAAAAACTTCTGCATCAAAAATTAAATTATAAAGAAGTGAAAACTTAAGCCCAGACCTGTGTGGCTCAGTGGGTCAGGCATCACCCCACAAAGTGAAAAGGTTGCCAGTTCGATTCCCAGTCAAGGCACATGCCTAGGCTTCAGGTTCGGTCCCCCATCAGAGGGCATGCGAGAGGCATCCAATTGATGTTTCTCTCTCACATCAATGTTTCTCTCCCTCTCTTTCTCCTTCCATTCCCCTCTCTTTAAAAATTAGTAAATAAAAAATCTTTTTAAAAAAATAAGTGAAAAGTTGAACTACAATAAAGAGAAAGGTATTTCCAACACATCCACCTGATAATGGATTTAAAATTAAAATGTGTTTAAAAATTCCTACAAATCAAGAAGCAAAAAGAGAAAAAAACTGTGACATATAGCAACGTGGATAAAGCTCAATCATACAACTGAATGTGAACATTAGATTTTATAATGTGTTATATGTGATTTTAGACTATCAAAACAACATGTAAAATATAAAAACCGTAATATAGTGGACATATTATAAAGTCCTTGGTTGGAAGGATGCACACATTAGCATTTAGATAATACATGTTATGCAGTACATATGCAAAAGAGAGTTTATTTAGTAGTAACTACTCTCCCTACAGCTCTGGAATTTCTTTTCAATCACTACAATACTTCACTTACAATCAACACTTTAGTAATTCTTTAAATCCATTAACAAATCCGGCAGCTGTTTATGGCCAATTGAAATAAAACCAGTAACTTCAGTTATAAACAAGTTTATTAACATAAAATGCACATCTTTTGAAACCATACTGTAAGTCCCCTGGGCAAAACCAACATCTGAGTATGGATTATTAGAGGCATTGAACAGTTCTATTTTGGTTTTAAAGATTTCCTTCAAGACAATTCAAAAGGTATGCAGAAACAGAGTAAGGGACACATGTTTGCTGATTTGATATTTTAAACATATTGAGCCTTATAGCTTTAAAGAGGCAACAAAAAAGCACCATGTGTTGAGGAGCAGGGAGAAAAACGAACATTGGATGAGTATGCAAATTTACATCAAGAAACTGAAGGCAAGATAATGTTTCACAAGGAGGCTATATTTAATAGTAAGAAATTATTCTAAGAGGTAGACTGGAAAGCACCCATTTTACAGGAAGTCTGCGATGTAAAACTCTGTCAAGAGCAGTGTGGGTAATGCAAGTGTTTAAATGTCATATCAAACTCAATATACGTAAATTTAAACTCCTCACCTAGGCTCTATGCCAATGGAGTAAGTGACATCATTTGCTTAGCTGTGTAGATGTAAAAACTTAGATATACCTTTAATTCATCTCTCTCCTTCACTCACATTGAGATTATTGCAAAGTTCTAAATTTTTCTCATAATTCTTTTCATCATGGGCTCATCTTCTCTCTGCCCACTGTCTTCAGTACTGTTTGAGTTATAATCTTGTCTGGTATAAAAGCACTAATCACCGAATGATATTTCATATTTTCATGGTCATTGCTAACCCTGCTACTGTTCTAATAGTCTTTAAATATTATTTGCATAATATCAATCCCTTAGTAAAACTAATCATTGATTCCCATCTTCTGCTGCATCAGTTAAAAAGTACCTAGTTTTCAAAGTTCTGCACTATTTTTATTCTTATCCTCCATTTCTTTCCTAGATGTGCTGTTTTCCTCAACCCAAACCATTCTCACTCAGTCACACTGGCACCCCCTTTCAGGATTTGCCCATAGATTTTGGGATGGTTTAGGTAAAATTAAAAAAAAAAATCTCTGGCGACACCAAGATTTAAAACAGTGTGCCTAATGATACAGTTATCAAATGAAGGAAATAAGAAATCCAGGAAGAGAAGGAAGCTAAAGGGAATATATTTGGAGCTTCGATTTAGACAGTTGACTCACTTCCTGGTCAAAATATCAGCTGAAAAGTTGCAATCCTGAAATTTCAGGAAATGGGTCTTGACATGATGGAACCCTATCTGAACTGAATCCATAAAATTTTTTAAAAAGTGGTTACTTGAGGAAATACAGTTTGCACTGATTATCAAGTTCCACCTCTACAACTGACCAATGAAAATAAAACACCATGAATTTTAAACAACATAAGTTGATACAGTGCCAAAGAATATTCTGGTTTGAGAGAAACTAAAACCCATGCGGCTTGGCTCCTGTCTGGACTACTCAGCAGACAGGGAGGACTTTCTGTTTCCGCTCGTGCCAGCCAGGGGCTCCCTGAAAGCAGGAGGTGGAAGAGCCGCACTTGTATCCTTTCAGGGCGGTGCTCATTTCTAAAAATTGCCGACTCCTGGGGTCCTGCTCAGTGGGTCTGCTCCACGACTCGTTTCCATTCTCTTGATGACAACAATTTTCCACTCTCACTCAAACCAGCTCCTGCGGTGAAGCATTTCATTTCCGGCTGCGACTCTCAACCCAAGACGGATTCTCTCCCTGCTTTTTATTGATTGCCTGGTAGACAGGTGCAATAGAAAAAACGAAATATGTTCAGGTGAGAAAAAACAGAAACACTTGGCCTCCTCAAAAGTTGCCACTGCTGCCAATTGTGGAATCATCGTTTGTCCTTTATGAATTTCAGAATGGTTTTTCTGGATAAAGAGAAAGCAAGATAATGGAATCAGAGAACACTAACACATTCGTTTTGGTTTTTCCAACTATATGAAATGAGCAAAATTGAGATAGACATATTGCTTTTTAAGCGTTTTTCAGTGTTAATGGATAACAATGTTTATATTTGGCATTAAACACTGCTGAAGGAGGCAAACCTCCTGAGTTACAAAGTTGGCGAGAACTTTCTCATGAACGTGAACTTCAAATTATCCTCCAGTGAGAAAGGGAAGTTTTCAATTTTTTGGTCCTTTCACTTATATTTAAATAGGTGGTTGTTCACACAGCAATAGAGGCATATATATTCGTGTATATTAAAGACTTTTTTAAAAAGTGTGTCTTTTAATAGTACATAAACAATGTGTGAGAAGACAAAGACCCAGGACTTTAGTAATTGAACTTTCTCAGCGAATAAGCCTGCAGTAACTATGCCTGGATGGACTTTGCTTATTTATTTGTTGTCTTGCTTTATTCATATGATACGCCATTATAAGGAAATAACTGAATTCTATACCCCGAGTCATCATTTATGTATCTTGCTTTCAGAAGGAAACACAAATATAAGCTACCCAAGATATGCTGCTTTCTTCTAAGATCTTCAAAATCTCTAGAGATGACGTTATTGTGACTCCCTTTATTCTGCCAGGTTCTTAACCCAAATCCTGTTTGAAGTGCAGGGTTCCTTAGGTCAACTTCTTGTGATGGAGCGGGCCCATTAAATCTGACGTTTGGTTAAGTTAAAGCTTGTGAACGGGTCCTAGCTAAATAACATAATTATGGCTATGAACTCAAGCCAAGAAATCTGCCCGCTCCTTCACAGAGAGTGTTAAGTGGACAGAAGATGTCCTTTATGTAAAATCACCTTGAAAAAGAGAAAGCACCAAGGAAAAGGGATTGCTCTGAAGGAAAATGGAAAGGGGTTCTTTAATTATAGCAAGCTGGCTGGCTGGCTAATGCAGTGGAAAACAGAGGCCTGAGCAGCTGGGGATCCTGGGGATTTCTGGAGTCTTGGCAACAACATGGAATTTTCTAGAAGGAAAATCTGAAGGATACCCAGGAGCCTATTTGGCGAGCCCACTGGCATGCTTAGGAGGTAACGCTGAATGAGAAGGTGAAATCGGCGATTTCTCCAGGACAGCGTGCAGCAGCATCACGACAGGGGCGGGGCAGGAGGGAGGGTCAGCGGCGGAAGAAAGTGAGTCTCAGCAATAATTCCCTGCTAACCAGTAAACGGTCTGCATCCTCAGACGGCCTTGCAGAGCAGTGACTGAACAGCGTACTGTCCGCTCCCACCACTGCCAGCGAAGGACGTGTCTTTATTCTGTCTCACGGGGCAGGGGGGGTAATAAAAACGAGGAAGCTAATTTTATTTATGTGGTTCTCTTTCATGTTCTCCAAGAATTGGTGCCTTTCATTTATAAGCAAAACAAAGCCTATTCCTTTAGTTGTATTTCTTTCCTCAAAGGACTGATTGCTTGGTCTCCAGCTGGCATTTGGACTGCCCATCTCTGTCATTTGTCCAACATGCTCCTTTGAGGTGTCAGCTCTAGGGCCTCCAGCAGAACGTGGTCCGCCCTGTTTGAAGACGGGCAGGAGCGGACTGATCTCGTGCTTCTGCTGAGTTTCTGCGCCCGCTCTAGGGCGCTGACTCCTGTGGAACCTGACCTCACCCTGACACACAGCGATTCTTCCAAATTTTCAGCACCAGGGCCTTCTTCGTTTCTTTACTCCTATCAAAAAGCAAAACGTTTTTTAAAACTAGATCCCCACCCCCCAAAAAAGAAAAAACTGAAACACACACAGTAAAACCTCTGCACTCATTAAATGATTCTTTTACTATTTTAAGTTTAAAAATTCAAGTATACAGCTGATCGATACGTAACTACCCCATAGCCATGGTGAATTCATATGATTTTCCCCCATAAATTATTTGTTTTAATCGCTTTATTGTGAGATTGTCATTAGACTTTTGAAACATCAAAATAACTTAGTTGAGACAAACAGAAATTGAAGAACGTTCTATCAAATAGGCTTCCAAACTGTCAAGGTCATGAAAGAAAAAAAAATGAAGAAACTGTCATGTCAATGGTCAGAGGAGACTAAGGACTCGGGACAACTAAACACAATGGGGTGTCCTCGCCTGAATCCTGAAACGAAAGGCCACCCCAGGGAAGAAGTGTTGATTTCTAAATGTGATCTGTCACTGAGTTACCAGTATTTTACCAGTGTTCATTCTTAGTTCTGAAACCTATACCCTGATTATATTGGATTTAACATTAGAGGAGATAAGTAAAGTTTTTACAGGAACTCTATCACTTTTGCAAATATTTTATAAAGCTAAAATTATTCCAAAATAAGAAGATAATGCTTTAAGGGCCTCGGAGTGGCAAACAGTCTATAACACCAAGTCTATAGCGATCAGTTTTTTCTATAGGGGGTGCCTCTGTTAATGTAATAGCAAGGAGATAAGATACTGTGGAAAATACCAAATCTATTTTTCCTTATTATCTGTTATCAGGCTTTTTGTGTAGCAATACGGAGTGCCTCTGTGGAAACACTCATGCTTTGTGACTCGTGTTTGACTCACTGTTTCATAGAAAATAGCGAGACACGCGAGCTGGGGCACCACAGGCAGGGAGCGGGGTTTGTGAAGTTCCATGAGTGTCAGGAGGCTGCACTGGGCATCACAGTGGTCCCTGAGTTATGAGCGATGAAGTGCAAAGGTTGCTGGGAAAAGCATTCCTCTGTAGGAAGGAACAGAAAGCCCATTCCCAGGGTTAGGTCCCAATTCCATTCCAAGGGAGTCTTCCTACCTCAACTAAGATGCAAAATCCATTCCTAAATAACCAGGAGATACATATTGATCATCTATATACATCCCATTTTGCAATGATATTTTTACCTGCCTTCAATGTCTCAAATTTCTGTCCCTGTGTTTCACTTCCACAATATTGCCACTACTGCAACTTCCTCCACTACCTTTACCACCATCTCTGCCAATAAAATAACATCTGCTGTATGTCTTCATCAGCGAGGACTGCCATAACTGGGGCCATGCCGAGTTTTAAATATATTGGTACAAGCAATGATTTTTACAATACCTGCAAATATCCATAATGGCCACGGATGTGTTGAACAAAGTCTGCTACTAAGAGCATTTTATCTGTTTTCTACTGTACTGCCCTGTCAGTTTTTTAAGTGCATTTAAAAAAAACTTATTCCCAGTGGATTAATTCAATAAATTCCTGATACTACTAAACTCATCTAAAAAAAAGTTAATATGATTTCTTTATTTCCTTTCAGATTTTCAGACGATGCTGGTTGGTTTTCAAGAAGGCTTCTAGTAAAGGACCCAGAAGGCTAGAAAAATTTCCAGATGAAAAGGCAGCATATTTCAGAAACTTCCATAAGGTAAATCTCAGTCTTTGGAATTGCTGGGGAATAGCTGGGCCCTTGGCAACGACTTGTGGAGACGTTTATTTTGATTAATGAAATCTGCAAAGGAAAAATGCGTGGCCAGGATAAAATGTCTCTGTTCCAATAAAATGCAAAAGTTATTTTTCTCCTTTATTTTAATGATCTGCTGTAAATGCCAGAGGTACCTCCGCAAAATGAAAGACTCATTTTTATTGCTGCTTTGCAAAATGAGGTGACGCATAACTCAACCAGATCATTTTCCAAGGTGCTGAGTAAGCATTTTCTCGCTCTTCAGATTAATTGTGCATTTGTTACTTTGATTTAAACCATCGGCTATATTTAGGAGATACGACTTTTAAGGCTGGAGTCAGTAGTGCTGATGAACCTGGTAATGGACGTGGCATTTGCTGGTTATAGCTTTAACAAGACAGTGATCATTAAATATGCCGATGTGTGGAGATTGATGTGGCAGAAATTCTAGGAATGAAATATCAATTTCTCGAGAATTAAATGTAAGAAGGAACGCTGCAGTGATGCTGAACATGCTGCCTAAAGTTATCTTTGGTGAGAGTATGAAAACACAATTAAGTATTGGATAGGACTGTGGAGGATTTATGATCAGAACTCAAAATCTGAAACAGCACTGCTTGTTGGCAGAATGTTTGATTATCCAGTAAAGATTCCTATTCCTAAATTCAACATCTGTTTGAACTTGCATAAGCTAGTTAACGTCTATGTACCTACTTTTTCTCCTCTGACAGATGAGGATTATAATACTGCCTACCAAAGGGAGTTACTGTAAGGAGCAAATGGTACTATAGACATAATGAGATTAAAAATCACTAGGTACAGCATTGAAATTGGAGGTCAAAGGACACATTTTGGAATTGGTTTGTGGAACCCAACAGGCCATCCTTGGGATTAGATGTTGGGTGTGCGTGAAAGGCAGGGCTTACGGTGATCCAGGAGTGCCGGCTTTAGCAACACAGATGCGGGTGGTGTGATTTATGAAGATGGGAAGACTTGAAGAGCAGGCATTGAGTGAAAATCACAAGCTTTCACCTTGTATATGTTGAATGTGAAATAGCTATTACACATTCAAACTAAAATGTCAAGTAGCTAATTAGATAAACAAATGTGGGCCGGAATGGGGGAAATGTCATTGATAAAGTCATTCATTTCCCTATCATTGGCTTCTTGATAATACTTCATTCTGTAACACTGGACAAAATGTCCCTGAAAGAGAATGAAGAAAGGGGAGATAATTAACACTTCCGAAACTTAGAGGATTGGCTGAGGTGGAGAGACCAGAAGAGAAACCTGAGAAAAGCTAGCAATAGGGATTGCATCAGAGTAAATCACGGGAAAGCAAGAGAAAAGTGTGCTTGTAAAAACTGAGCAAGTGATCGTCTGTGTCTAGCTTAAGAGACTGAGAAACTTGACAGAGAAGGGGTCACTGGATCTACGGCATGGAGACCCTTGGTGGCTTTGCCCAGGGCTGTTTCAGTGAAACGTGAGGCCCAATTTCACCTGAACTGACTTCCGCAGGAGTGAGAAGTGAGGCGGGGCAGCTATGCAAGCATTTGTTTCAAGAAGTTTTGCTGTAAAATTGAGCCAAGAGAGGGAGCAGCTGTGATTTGAAACCATGCCATGCGCTCTCACACACCCGTGTGCCAATGCAGGGACCTGGGAGCCTGAAAACGCAGTGCTTAGAGGTCCCTGTGTGGAATGATTGGGCTCGGTCTTTCCCAGAACCCGAGATCATCCTAATAAAGAGGAAGGATAGAATGAGTGCAGATCTAAGTAGGTTGGAGAAGCTTGGATACTATGACGAACACTTCAAACACATGCACACTTCAGGTGCCTGAGCTTTCTCCCTCCAGCCTGCGTAAACTAAGCAGCAGAAGATCAAGGGGAGTGCACTGAGAATAGGAATCATTAATCTTTTAATAAATATCAAAACAGATGCCATTGACCGCAAGTTGAAGCTCCCTAAAGTGCTTGAATAACTAGATTCTGCCTACGTGACAGCTAAAATTTACTTTCCTCGTGTGATGACTAAAGTTTTCATTATTGCAACGTACTCCTCGTGGCATTTGGGAGGCTAATGCCACTTCCTCGTGACTGAAATTGTCTTTCAGGAATTTATTTTTTTCTTCAGTGATTGTAAACTAAAATGGTGAAGTCATACCGATTCTGATATGGCAGTAATAATAAATCTTAAGGGTTGTTTTCAAGAAAAGTATGTAAACGGCCTCCTCTCTTATTTTGTCGTATTTTAGCAAGTTTTGCCCAATCCTTCTAACGGGCTGCCTTATGATAGACAGACTTTGGGTAACCAATCAGAAGCTTTTGCTCCCTGTGAGTTCAACGTGAAATGTCTAGTAGGCGTTCAAACCAAAATATTTGTGTCGACATCACTGCTTTCCTTCTTCCTACAATCTTAACCAGCCCTGCGACACTGGTTTTCGCTTCTTTTTTCTTAGAATATACATCTAGTGTTATACACATGATCTTGTACCAACTTCTATTATTCTAGCATGCCACGCTTTATCACTCGATTGTGATCAGCCTGCTCATCAAAATTATATTACCAATAAGCACATCTAACTTTGTTCAGATTAAAGTAAAAACTTTCAGCAGAAATACTGGCTTTCAGTGGGTGAGACAAGTAACACACAGGTGCATCCTGCTTCTGTTTACTGGGAAACTGCTATTAAACGGAATTCAATATAAATAAATAAAACACCACTCTAATAAAATACATCTTATTGTGAGGCTGCACTGTCTAGTGACCAGATAAAAGGTGAAGTAGGTTCAGTTCCTCCTCTCATTTGTACAAGAGGGGCAAAAATGTCCCAACTCCCCAGGCCTGTAATAAGGAAATAAATAAGATGCTACACAGTCAATAAATGCTAAGAGTTATTACTGCTTTAAGACTGTACCATTAAATGAAATTAGGTTTGCAAATAGCCCTTTGTAATAAAATAGGATGACATGCAAAGTGCAGATATAAAAGCACAGGGACACGGTCCATTCTGCCTCCAGAAATGAGGACTTCACTAAGGAGTTGAGGGTCAGGTGGTTTCTTAAGAACACTCTGTTTTGACAAAACAAACTAATGAAAAGGAATGCAGTATTAAAAGTGGAAGAAAGAGTGAGGTTCTGTATACTGAAAAGTTCCATTGCATGGCGAGTTGAGGAAAATTTGAGTATAGTATTGACAACTCTGGCAGGAGGAGGGCTTGGGGGAGGGCGGAGAAAACCGCTCCGAAGAAGTAGGAGAGGCATACGAAGAATCAGTGGTGCCTCACTCATGGGTTTGGTCTTTACCATTTAAGCAATAGAGAAGTTGAAAGGGTTTTAAGTGGTTTTTCGTATCTTCAAATACACATTTAAAAAAATAATTTGTGTGACATCAAATCAAATGAATAGGATAACAGAGAAACTGTATACAGCAAAATGTGTTGATTGAATATTATAATATTCCCACTTCTCCAAAATAGACAACAAAGCCCTGAATGGATAAAGGTAAGGTGAGTGGAGAAGAGATTGATTTGGGTGTACTTTTCCAGGTATAGGGAAGTAGACTTACAAAGACTTAGTAACTGATTGCATATAGAGAGGAAGAGAGAGGAGTGAGACTGGTATCTTTTCAGGGCTGATGTCATAGGGATTATGGTGCTATGCACGGGGACCGAGACCACATGAGGGGGAGTACGGTTCAGAGGTGAAGGAAAGAAGTCACACTGTTACTTGTAAATTACGAGGTATTTATGTAGGTTCAGGTAGATATTTCATTAAACGGTCAGGAGTACAACCAGACTGGAGTGAAACTGTGTGGGACAGCTGTTCAACAGAACTGATGTTAAGGAGGGTGTGTGCCAACCCCCGTCTGTGGAAGCCTTCACGGCGTAAACTGAAACTGTCTTCTATAAAAGACAGGTGCTATCGTACCAGCCTTGCGGTGACGTCCAGAATACGCCACAGGTATTGCCATTCCAGGTTTATTCAGAGTTACAAATAAAAAAAATGGCTGTTGAATGAAAAGAAAAACAGCTAATTCAAGAAAGAATAAAATATTAGGAAAAATGCTATTTAAATGAGGAACTGTTAGTAGGATAAATGTTCAAATACTGAGCAGTCACATTTATAAAATTTATAGTGATCATCAAGTCTTTAAATACACTCCTAAATGAAAATGTAATAATTCTAAAGAGATCATTGTTCCTTTTACCAAAAAGCAAATTACGGAAAATAGGGACACGTGCAGAGGGTTTGAAGAAGAACAAGCCTCGGAGGTTGTGTGTCCTGCTTCTCCCTGGGACCGTCCCTCCCTGCGGGAGGCGGATGGAGTGGGTGAGGCAGAGAATGTCACCCCAGGGATCAGATGGCATGAAATTTGTTCAAGGCCTGGAAAACCAGCCACCAAGTCAGAAAAAAAGAGCAATTGAAAATGTCCTTGATATTTTTATCCTCAAGAATCAAAAGCTGAACCACCACTTCTCCCGGCCTTTTCCATTCAGAGAATTATGAGTCCTATTTTCCAGAAGTGAACAGTGGTGAAGCTGTAAATTGCTCACAGTTCCCTCTGACAGCCAGGTAAATAAAGGAAGATCTCTTTACGAGAAAAGGCTGGCATATTTTAAATCGTTGTTTTCTCTGGGGCAATTAATGGTCAGTCCAAACATTAGGTTTCCAGAATAGGAGGGGTGGGGAAAGGAGGGAAAGTTCTTCGTTTTCAAGAGAGCTTGAAGAAACAGACTAGTAGGACTTTTCCAGATTGTTCTATTTGTTAATGTTTAAATACTTCAAAGTTATGATTAGTTGGTTATTTTGATATGCCCTCAAATATACTATAATGCTCAAAAGCAATAAATGAAAATAATCAATCAAATGAGTGAAGTGTTTTCAGTCTAAATAAGGGACTTCAGAAAAAGAAGCTAATGACACAGTTATTTCTTTGCCCACCTTAACTGTGTGCTACGTTCTGTCTGGAACGTGCATATTGTAAAACTTGTGAGTATTAATGGTCTCATTTAGACATTTGATATGTTTACTGTGAAAGCACTTGCTGCATAAATCAATTCTTATATAAAACTGCTATAAAATGGTATAGACTTTTTTTTTACTTCTTGATAGAAAGAAATTTGAAATTCAAATCACTAGCTGCTGAAGGAAGTTATTAAAAATGTATTAAGTTGGAAAGTTTAGCTGTATATAATTGTCATAACAGATATTCAAAGCAAATTTATCCACAGTGAAAACTGAACTACAGCAATTTACATACAATCAGTTAATAAATTTTTCTTAATTTTCTCAGCAGGTGAAAAAGAGATCGTTTTTAGAAATTTTAATAAAATAAATGAGTGCTGTCTGTAGGGAGGAAAATTTAAGTAAGTCCCCTAGAGGGGTGAATGAAGGTAAAACTACCAATGAAGAATTTAAGAAGGTAAATTTTCCAGTGCAGAAAATTATGTGAGCCTGAAAAAGTGATGCCTACATTGAGACCAATCTTATTTCTAAATTCCCTGTAACCTGACATTGAAAACACCGCTTTATCCCATCTTCTTTTCTCCTATTCAGAGTTGTCAGTATTTATCTTTATGTAAAGCAAACATCTGAGTGAGTTGGGGAAAAGATTAAGACATCCTTATGAAAAATAGCCACCTGCAAATACAGCGTACTCTCAGTGATAGAAGCAAAGTCATTGATAAGTGTGGAGTCGCACCTGTGCGCAGTGTGTTATGGCGAAGAACTGCATTTTATTCCAGTGGCTGTGTGCTTGGATCAGCACACATTCCATGTGATGTGGAGGGTGTTCAAAGGCTTGGCGTCTCTTCAAAGACCTGCTGCAAGTTTCCAGAGTGATAATCATTTATTCAGGTTAAAGCATCTTATTCATTCATTCATCTCTCCATCCATCCATCCATCCATTCGTAATTTCTTATCTTGAAGAGGTCTCAGTTTCTTTAATATAAGCTTCTATTAACACATCCATTGTTTCCTGGGAAAATTGATTGACTGTTTTACTCATATTATCTGATCACATGCTAGTCACTCAGGGAAGACAGGAGGAAATGGAATATGGAAAGTGGGTTTTCTGTAGGAAGTAAAGGAGGAGGGAAATGCCCAGGGCATGGTGCCCGTCTGTGCTGGGTCTCTGGTGGAGGCGAGGGTGCTGTGAATGGGTGACGCCAAAGCCAGGGGAGAGCAGGAGCGAGCAGGAGCTAAGATTTTCAGGGGGAGGGGATCTGCAAAGCTGCAATCTCAAAACCAAAGCAGACTCCCAGAGGGAAACTTGATCTTGGTAATACTTGAATCAGGGCCAGTTAGAATTTTACAACATCTAAGAAACCTCAGGAAGAATCACTCTGGGCTGCTTAAGGTTGCCACAGAACATAGATCACTCAGCAATCAGGACTTTTGTTTATAACATACTGTTCCACAGCAGGTACCTGTTTACTGAATAAGGAATCAGACTTAGAAAATATCTGGAAGATTGGTCTGGACTTGACTTGGAGGATACAGGCATATGATGTATGTTGGCAAAATTATTCTTTATTCAACTTTTTAAAACTATCCATTTGTGTGTGTGTGAGGCAGTCATCCACAATGGTCCTACATCAGAAAAAACGTGGTATGACTTCAACAGTGTCTTTCTTTCCTTTTCCTATCCATAAATTGCAAATGGTATCTTAGCTCACAGATGATAATTTCATGTTAGATAGTAGGTAAAACGTAAAACAGCTGTGGTTGTAGAAGTCACTACTGCTGCCTATTTTGCATCTTTGAAACCAGGGAAATAATTCATACTGACTTTAGAAAAATATTGAGACCAATTTGCATAATAAAGTAACTTGTAATATCAAACAAGTCATTTTACATGGCAAATCAAATAGTAATTTGGGAAGGAATATTTAACTGCACAATTCTGTTATGACATTATTTCCATTATTTCTGAAGCTTTTTTACTTTTATTTAAGGGATTGATACCCAATGCTCTTACTTATTATCTCAGAATATCATCAATGCATTATTGGTTTTTGAAAAACTCTTTTTTAACCCATTAACAAAGTCTGGCTAATTGTACAATCTCTAACAGATGGGATAGGAGAAATGCTTATTGGATAATTGTCTTTCTGACATTAATGGAAAGTTATATATTATACTTCAAGTATTGAATGCATGCTTATTTACAACACACAACTTCACAATTATTTCAGTGAGAATTCATTCATGAATTAATACTTTTGCTTCACTGCAAATCTCTATTTAGCAACTTTAATAAATAACAATGCTGTTATATTTAGTTCAAATGTATATAATTTAACATTTTAATGCTTTCATCTAATATTTTTATAAAAACAGTTAAAATTTTAATTAACCATTAGCAAACCTAGGTTACAAATCAACAGCAGCCACTTAAACTAGTTTTATTGAATAGAGAATAGGTTTTTAATTTAGGGAATGATGCATTTTGAGATTCAATGAAACTACTTCTTTTGATGATAACTGTTGCATTTGTTCTACTAAGAATTATTTAGACCTAATTTGACTCCTGAAGAAATAGTTAAAACCTGCTATACAATATTCAGGGAAATAAGGTGTGTGTTTTTTTTCTTTTATTTATTTGGAGACAAAAAGAGGACAGAAGAGACTTAAAGTTTTTGCATAAAAATGCAACAATTTTTGTCAACTTCTCTTTCTCTAGATCTTTGAATCTAGTTCATCATATTTACACATTCAGTGTATTATAAAATTAAATTTTAAGCTAATTTTCAGTAGCCTAGATTTCCCTTTTAATCCTTTAATGCTTTCCTAAAATATTTGCCTTGGTATAGAGAAAATTGTTTTCCCAAGCTCGGGGCTGCCAATAGTCTCCTTGTCTTAGACCTGGGCCAAAAGTCAATTTTCCTACCTTTTATTCCATCTCCATCTTGCAAGTAAACTAATGTGATCAGAACCATCATTATCCCCAAAGGTTGGATCTTTTATGCAGTTTGGTCACTAACAATAATTGGAGTACTTTTACCATTTTCTATTGTTGAATAACAAATGACTACAAACTCAGAGGCTCAAAAACACACCGGTTTCTGAGCCTGCAATTCTGCAGGTCAAACGATCCAGCTCCTCTGTCCTCTGCTGAGGGTTTCCCAAGCCTGGGGTCAAAGTGTCTGTCGGACCGAGTTGTCACCGGTGGCTCTGGAGAAAACCCTGCTCCAAGCTCCGTCTGCGGCTGGCTCACTCAGACGCCCTGCGTTCCTGCTGGCTGTCAAGAAGTGCTGCTCCCTGTCCTTGGCATATTTGGTTGCCTCCCTCTCTGCAACAACGATGGCACACCAAACCCTTCCCTAGTTTTACATCTCTGACTTTCCTTTGCGTGACCAGCTGGAGAAAATGCTCTGCTTTTAACAAGCTCTGGTGGCCACATCAGGTGCACCTAGAGAATCTCTGTGTTGGGATCTAACTCCAGTGGCGTGCTATTTATGGTTTTGTTTTATCTCTCATTTGGGAAGGACATTTTTAGGCTGGCAAAAGTGAGAGAGCTGCTTTTCCGTCATTATAGTAATCAAAACAGTATGAAAACGGCCTAGAAACAGAAACATTTACCAGTGGAACAGAATAAAGAGCCCAGAAATAAACCCAGGCATACATGGTCAGCTGGTCTTCATCTAGAGTTTCAGAAATGCAACAGAGAAAAGACCGTCTCTACAATAAACGTTATTGGAAAAACTGAATATGCACATGCAAAACAAGCATGAAATTGATCCCTTCCCTTACAACACACAGAGGACACAACACCAAAAGAACTGAAGGCTTAACTGTCAGCCAGAAACCATAAAACTCCTGGAAGAAAACAGAGAAAAACCTCCTGGACTTTGGTCTGGGCAATGATCGCTTCGGGTAGGATGCCAGAAGTTGAGGTGATAAAAGCAAAAATAAGTGAGACTAAAGTCATTATATGATCATTATGCATGCACCCAAATAAGTAAATAAACAAGGAATAAATATATATACTAATTTTATTACATTTTACTTCAGAATGACATTGATTAATCAATAAAAATTATTAATTTTATGAAGTCCAAATCTTTAAATACATCTTTTTAATATTCTGCTCGAAAAAACATGGTAAGAACACATAAAACTCTCTGCCACATCTGATATGCAGTGTTAGCTCTTGGAGGAACACATGTGTGGTTGTTGAAGTTACATGCAGAATAGCTAATCTGCTCTCCAAAGAACAGCTGTTTGAAATAAGAGGGTGTTTGACAAACTATGGTCATTCAAACTTAGGTACTTGTCAGACATTGTCTCAAAAGTGAACTAAATGAGGGGAAAAAACTGACAATATTTATTAACAATCGTAAAATGTAAGTTTTCAAGTGAAAATTAAAATATGGGAATCTTGTGTCTGTATTCTTGAGCTTGACAACTTCTCAAAACTTGCAGATTTTTCTGCGGAAATCAAGGGTCATATTAATGTATATTTTATGTCGATAATGAAATATGTCAACATTTGTAAGAGCTTCATAATTCAGTGAACCAGAATTACCCCAGCAATCAGTCAAAGTTGAAAATAGACGTGCGGATTTTAACTCAACAGAGTGTAAAAAAGTGTATCACGTGATGTTGGACTCTCCATGGCAACGACCTTTAAGAAAACATTTGTCGATTTTAGAGACAGAATCAAAGAATACCCCCAGTTAACTGAAAATGCTCTTAAATTATTCTTGCCTTGTACAACTTCATGTCTGTATGAGGGTTTATTTTCTGTGTATACTTAAAACCATACATTGCAACAAGCTGAATTCAAAAGGCGATAGGAGTATCAAGCAGTCTTCTATTAAGCCGGACATTAAGAGTTTTGCAAAAATGTAAGAATATTTGCCACTCCATGTATTTGGGGAATTTTTATTTTAAAATGTCATGAATGTTATCATAAAATGACTTTATTAAATTTTTAAACACATAATATTGAATGACTTAAAAGTTCCAACATTTTTAGGACCATTAATATATACAATCCACATGAACAAAGTAGAGCGGACAGTAAGATTTGGGAGTTGTCTGGATGTGCATTTTTCTTATGCTTTAGAGTCCAGGGACATGTCCGTACACTGGCTGCGGAGATGCAGGCATACCTCATTCTGTGTCACCTTGCTGTGCTTTGCAGACAATGTGACTTCTTACAAATTGAAGGTTGTGGGAACAAACTGCAGCCAGCAACTCATTGGCACCACTTTTCCAACAGCATTTATTCAATTCATGTCTCTGTGTCACATTTTGATAATTCTCAAGATATTTTAGGGTTTTTCCTTATTATTATATTTCTTATGGTGATCTGTGATCAGTGATCTTTGATGTTACCATTGTTATTTTTTTGGGGGGGGCACCACAAGCTGTGACAGTGTACATGGTAACTTAATCCACAAATATTCTGTGTGTTTTGACTGTTCCACTGACCAGCCATTCCCCCATCCCTCTCCTTCTTCTTGGGCTGCCCTGTTCCCTGAGGCACAACAGTACTGAAATTAGGCCAATTAATAACTCTACAATGGCTTTTAAGTGTTCAAGTGCAGGGAAGAGTCACATATCTCTCATTTAATCAAAAGCTACAAATGATTAAGCTTAGTGAGTAAGGCATGTTGAAAGCCAAGAGAGTCCTCCAAACTTTTCGAGCCAAACCGTTAGCCAAGCTGTGGATGCCAAGGAAAAGTTCTTGAAGGAAATTAAAAGTGCTACTCCAGCGAACACACAAATTACAAGAAATCAAAACAGCGTTATATCTGATGTGGAGAAAATGTTAGTTATCTGGCTATAAGCTCAAAGCAGCTACAACATTCTTGTAAGCCAAAGGTTCATCCATAGCAAGGCCCTAACTCTCTTTAATTCTATGAAGGCAGAGAGAGATGGAGAGGAAAGAGAGAAAGAGAGAAGGAAGGTACAGAAGAGAAATCTGAAGCTAGCAGAGGCTGGTTCTCAAAGTCTAAGGAGAGAGGCAGTCCCTGTAACCTAACAGTGGACGGTATGACTGTACCGGTCTCCTTCCTCATTGCTTCCTTAGCTCTGTGTTTAAGTCTACTACAGGGCTTAGCCCTGTTATTCGTGAATTATAAAAGCCTACAGAGAAAAGGGTGATATGTCTCATCTTTGAACAATTTGACTTTAACACCTTGAATTCTTTAGGGATTGCTGCTTGAAAAACTTTAAATCACACCAGTTAGCAAACTCATCATCTAGGTGTGTTTATATGTTCGTTTTAATTATATCACTCGTTAGACCTCAGTATTTTAAATTGTCAACTATGGTACTTCTTGACTTAAAGCTAAACAAACTTAATCATTTTTTATTTTTCCTTCACTTAAATTCTGTAAATTTTATATTTATTTAAAGTAATTATTTTAATGCCTTTATTAAACCTTAACTGAAACTTAACAATGCACCTGGTCACCCAAGGTGACCATGTGAAAAATTAATATTTCAAAGTATAGATTTAATTATTAAGTAACACAATCATTGATTGATCTATTATTGAAATGCTATAGGATTTCCACAATCTTAATAAATGTTGGTA